>PVIJ01006295.1:34641-93874 GCA_004024925.1 Scalopus aquaticus | reverse complement strand
GGGAAGACGGTCCAAGCGCAGCAGGAGTGGAGCGGCCTGGAGCCAGCCCCGCGGTAAATGGAAGCGAAGACCGTGATGCCGGGAGGGGAGAGGCTGGGAGGGGAGACGGGACGCGTGACGCATCGCGGCCCCCCGGGGGCGGCTGGACTTAGGGCGGCAAACGGGCAGCCGCTGACCGCCGCGGTCTCCACGAGTCGGCGCTGAGCAGGGCGCGGCGGGAGGTCGGGACGGGCAGCTGCGCCGGAGCCGGAGCCCGCGGTGCCCGCGCTGAGCGCGGCTGCATAGGACGAATCAGGGAGCGCAGTCCGGACCTGGGGTCCTCGGGGCGAGACGCCCCAGGACTGTTGAGACTGGGCCCCCTGGCCAGCGGTTGGTGTGAAGCAGCTCGGGGTTACGGAGTCGCTGCCCTCGGGGCGGGCAGGCCGGGGATGGACCTGCCTCTTGTCTGCTTTTCTCCCTGAAGATGGAGGGAGCCGGGCGCTGCGGGGCGGTCTAACCCGGGGGCAGGCGCCCGTGGGCAGAGGGGCCGGCGCAGGAGGGGCTTGGCAGCCCCGGAGGTGCTGAGACTGGAGGGGAGAGGCCACGGGAGAAGGGGGGCGCGCGCCGGGGCTCCCCCGTCCTGTGCACGGGAATTTTACCACCATGTGCAAAATGCTTCTCCAGTTCTTCTGGGGCATTTAGAATGAAAAATGCCATGGTAATTTTGGTCAAACAACGAACTAAGTATTCTTAAAACGCAAAGGCTAATTTTAACATTTGTAAAATCTTTTTTCTTTCCCAAAGATCCTATATTTAGCTCAATTCGTCACAGATATATTTAGGAGAGAAATGTGCAATTTTATTCTCTTATTTCCGTCATTTTTGCAAAACTAATTTCAAGTAGAATTTTTTTCCTGAGGGAGAAAATGAACGTGTCTCCTTGTCATCAGGCAACCTTTTGTTCTATGCTTGATATTTTCCACAGTAATTTTCTGGGCTGGTAATTTGATAACCCTAAAATGGCCCCTTGGGAATCTGTGCATTGGACCCAGCTCACGCGCGGGGCTGGGCAGCGCCAAGGGTCACTCTCTTATCGGCGGTGGTTAGAACTGCTGCGGTCACCTGCCTCGGCTGAGATGGCATGTGGACGAGTCTGGAAAACGTCCTGGGTTCAGAAAGCGCTTCCACAGGCAGCCTCACTTTGGGGATGGGATATTTTGTTCGACTTCCCGCTATGGGATGTGAGCTCTTGGTAAGAGTACAGAGTCTTTCTATAAATGATGTGTTAGAGAATAAAAGAGCAGCAGATTTTATTTTTCCCATTTTAGACGGCAGGGAAAGTTGACATTCAGGGACCTAAATGTCAGCCTGAAGTCCAGGTGCTCAGAGCCTGCTCCACGCGGCAGCCACGAGCCCAGATGGCGCCGCTGAGGCGCCCCCAGCTGATGGGGACTAGAGCCCCGGGATCTCGCTGCAGGAAAGCCGCTGGTCCTGCCTGGAGCTGCTCTTTTTTGGCAGATATGATGACCCTGCACAGATTGCTTTTTTCTTTAGATCTCAATAAAGGAACGAAAATGTATTTAGACTTTATCAGGCCTTTTAGTACAGTTCCTGTCTGGAAGGCTGGTCTCCGTGAGTGAGCTCCTTCCGCGACCACAAGCCCAGCAGTTCCGTCAATAAATGCCTCTGGAAATAGCACCTGAAACACGTTTGAAAACTTCCTCCTCAATAAGCATTAAGGATGAGAAACTATTTATTTATTTAAGATTTATTTATATTTATTCATGCACACAAGAACTGGGGTGTAGGCCAGAGGCATGGGGGGTGAGAGGACTCCTCAGAGACAGAGGGGGGAGCAGAACAGGTAGATCCATGAAGTAAACTGCTGAGGGGAGCAGCAGGGAGACAGGAGGGGTCTGCTGCACCCTGTGGGAAGCTCCCTGGCCGGGGATTGAACTTGAGCTGCAACGGCTGGTGATAGCTTCATAGTGCTGAGACTTAACTCCTGCACCACCAGGGAGGCCCTGAGAAACTACTTAATTGACTTCCAAACCTTTTTTTCTGGAGGGTGACAACAAATTTGTTTCCTTTGGTTCCCTGAACATGATGAGTTTAAACCAAGTTATTTCTATCATTGTGATAATAGTAATATTGTAATAAAAGTTGAAAAAAACATGCCTTGAATCAAGGCATGTTACTTAACATATAAAATGTATATTATTGAGGACTGATGCTATGAGAAAAGAAGTCAGAAATAGACACTTCTCCAGAGAAGACACAGATGCCAACAGGAACGTGGAAAATTGCCCATCACCACTTATCACCAGGGAAACTCAAATCAAAACCACAAAAAGATACCACCTCACTGCAGTGAGAGAGGCCCAAGGCAATAGAAACCAGGAGCAACGGAAGTGGACAAGGGTGTAGGGAAAAGGAATCCTTGTCCACCTTGGGACTGTAGACCCACCCAACCCTTGTGGAAAATAACATGGAGGTTCCTCAAATATGGCATTTATCCAAAGAATGCAAAACCACTGATTTGAGGGGAAGCCTGCGCGCCTACTATTTACACTAGCCGAGAAGGAGAGCACCTAAGTACCCAACAACAGGGGAATGGATCAAGAAGCTGGAATACTGCTCAGCTGTAAAGAGGTGAACCGCCATCTGAGACAGAAGGACGGAATTGGAGAGGGTCATGCTCCGCGAGGCCAGTCAGAAGGAGAAAGACAAATGCAGACAGTTCACTGCATGTGGAATACAGAGAAACAAAGGAACAGAGAAAACTAACCTGAACCAGACCCTGGAAATCTGACTAGAATTGCGGTTACTGGGCCTCCCTGGTGGCGCAGGGGTTAAGTCTCAGCCTCTGAAGCTGTCACAGCCACTGCAGCACGAGTTCGATCCCCGGCCAGGGAGCTTCCCACAGGGCGCAGCAGACCCCTCCTGTCTCCCCGCTGCTCCCCTCAGCAGTGGATTTCAGTGGATCCGTCTGTTCTGCTCCCCACTCTGTCTCTGGGGAGTCCTCTCACCACCCCAGACCTCGAGTCTATACCCCAGTTCTTGGGTGCATAAATAAATAAGTCTTTAAAAAAAAACACAAGAATTGCGGTTGCTAGAAGGCCTGGGTTGAGAAGCTAAGAGGGAGGGAGCACAATGGAGTTAGGGAGGACTTTACGTCTCGGGGGGGTATGATGTGGTGACCAATATTGTAAAGCAACATTACCTCAAAAAAAGAAAAAGTTAGATGTTTGGATAAAGCTGGGCTATTCCAGTCATTTGGTAATTTACATTTTTAACAAGCTTTTTCAGTTCAGCAAATGGATAGTAATGTCCTGGTTAAGCTTCATGGCGGCTTAAAATAGAAAATCTGTTTCTAAATTCTGGGGGAGGACTGTTTTCTGCTCAGAGTGAGCTGACGCTGCAGGTTCTTTGCTCAGCTGTGCTAATACTCTTGCCAGGCTGACCTCGCTGTCAGGTGAGACAGGGGGAAGGCGGGAAGGTAGAGTGTGCGATGCCAGCTCTCAGATGCCCCCTGGAGCGGTCTCTTCATGTGGACAGCTAGATGTGCTGCCACGGAAGCAAGTCACCCCTCACCACCCAGCTCGCACCCTATTTTCTTCCTCTGCTATGGACACACAGGGCCCTCTGATTAAGAATTTTGTATCTTGCTGATCTTACCCCTTTCAAATGAGAAGAACACGTACGTCGTATCTGTCCGGTTTTCTAAAGGACATCTGGCTTCCAAATGTCTTACTTTCTTCAGGGTCTGATTTCTTTTTTTATAATTCAGGTTAATCTGGTTTACGGCACTGCGTATGACGTAGGCGTGCAGGTTCATACCTCCTCAGATGTATGTCACCCCCCCACCAGGCACCCACCAAATATTTTTAACAAATCATGTTTTTTTTTTTAAAGAACAGAATAAATACATGTAGTAAATTTCACTAATTAAGATCATGAGCAGTTGTAAAAAAGGATTATTCTGATTCTTAGCTGCTGAGAAAGAAAATAACTAGTTAAATTGCGTAGTAGCTGAAGTAATACTTTGGAAGGTACATTTAACCTACTTAACACTCTGTGGTCCGCTCACGTATTCATACGTGTTCATCTAGTCTCCGGTTTTTCATGCCACGGTGGATTTATTTGGAACTATTAGGAGCTATTTCTTTGATCGTGCTCAGTCTAGAAGCTTTACACATCGTTTTGGTGAAAGTGGAAGGTGTTTTATGAGAGATATGACAGTTTCTTTAATATCCAGTCGTTCAAGAGCTGTGTGTGTTTTATTGAATGCTTCTACCATTCCTGCGGTGGCACAGAAAATGGCCGGCCCCAAGGGCTGGTAAATTGAAAGGGCACCGGCACACACAGTGTTAATAAAATAAACTGTCCTCAAGTTCTGGCGAAGTCTTCATTCATGTCCTCCAGATCAGAGCTGCCATTCTACAAAGGAAATTTTCTCCTGAAATTTTTTTGGTGAGCAACAATTCATGTAGTTTTCCGTCCTCTTTGGAGGTTTTAACGTGGTCCGGAAAGGAGAGGCCAGCAGGGGCCTCTCTCCCTGTCCTGGTCACCCCACGGCGGTCCAGGCAGCCCGCTCTGCTTTCAGTCGTTTACTCGGAAAGGCCAGAATCTCTTTAATATCTGAGACTCAGAAACTGAGAATTTGCAAATACACTGGCCGAGAGCCAACGCTTAGAAACGGCCTTGAGAGGAGGAGGCGGGCTTGGGGGCCCAGCGAGGCTCTTCCCCTGCAGTCAGGGAGACGTCCTGAGACTCTTTCATCTATTTTCAACCCAGTTTTACTGTAACTAATTGAGAAGAGTCATGACCAAAATAAGATGCTTTTTTTTCTCTACAGCATTCGTGTTTCCTGACTCTAATACTCTGTGAAGACTGTTCTTATTTTCCTTGCTCTTTCCAGTAGAAGCAATCTTTGTGGTCAGCTACTTAATAAGTTCAGTGTTTCCAGATGGGAAGTAAATTCCAAGAGCGGACATATTTTGAATCCTCAATAATTTTTAAGTCTAGCCAAGTAGTCACAGTGTTTGAGAAAGCGAAGCCTTGAAGGCCTGTGGCCAGCCGCCATGTTGCTTTCGTTAAAAATAACTCTTGTGTCTGCTGAGATGAAGGTTGCCGCAGTCTTTACCTTCCAGGCTCCACGTGGAATGTCCTTGGCCAGTCATACTTCCAAGCCCTTGGTTTGGTGGTGCTGCTGGTGACTCTGCAGCCTTTAGCCCTCCAGGGCGCTGGGGAGCAGCAGGTACAATGTCTCCAAGATGTCTCAGGACTGCGCAGCCTGAGGGATCACACTTCGCCCAGTTCCGTGGGCTCTGTCCTCACCGAATCCTGGAGAACTTTTATGCAGATGTGTAACATTTTCAATATGCTTATTGCCTTTTCTGGAACAGATTCAGGAACCTTAAGAGTAGAAACCAGGGCCTCCCTGGGGGCGCAGGGTTAAGTCTCAGCCTATGAAGCTGTCTGCAGCCACTGCAGCACGAGTTCGATCCCCGGCCAGGGAGCTTCCCACAGGGCGCAGCAGACCTCTCCTGTCTCCCAGCTGCTCCCCTCAGCAGTGTGTTTCAGTAGATCCACCTGTTCTGCTCCCCACTCTGTCTCTGGGGAGTCCTCTCACCCCCTGCACCTCTGTCCTGCACCCCAGCTCTCATGTGCATAAATAAATAAATCTTTAAAAAAAAGGCAGAAACCACACCTCAGAAACTACCTCAGACAGCCCTGGGGCTTTGCCCTCTTCTGGCTTCCAGGCCGGGCGCCCCTCCCACAGGCTGCCGAGGGGTGACCCTATCCCCCCAGGCCTGACCCAGGCACACGTGGCCATGAAGCCCGAGGCCGGCCACCCCGTGGGCATGAGGCCTGGGCCCCTGCCCACACTGTGTCTCAGGCTCTGTGCTGGGAGCCGCCGCACCTCTGGGGCCAGTGCGTGGTGTTGGGGTGAACAGCCGGGGCACTTTCTGGGCGCGCGTTTCCCCGCTGTCTAACTAATCCATGATGAGTGAAACTTGCTTCTTTTCTAAGCCCTCTTTATTGGGGTCTTCTGTGCAAAACTCTGTGTTTATTTGTGGCCCTGTTTAGGGGCACAGTTCACGCTTCTTCAGGCGTCTCCCCCACACCATGCCCTCCGCCAAGGCACCCCCAAAACCTACCAGTTCCCAGCTCACCACTGAGCTTCACACACTGTGGTGTAAGGTCGTTATTTCCACTGAGGGAGCAATGTCCGACCTGTAAGATTTTCCAGAAAGACGTCAGCTTTGGTGGGTTTCCCACTCCCTCCGCGAACTCCCCACTTTGCCCGGGTTTCTAGTAGTTTCGTTCAGGTTCGGCAGATCGCTCCCTTCCAAGCCCCTGACTACAGGTCGTTCGTAGGTGGCTTGAGGGTCTGGCCGAGCCGCGCGTGGGAAGCCCGAGACAGGCCTGCGCAGCTCCCTGTGCCGCGGGGGCGGAGGCCGCGGAGGCGCCGTTCACCGTCTCGCGGGTCTGGAGTTCGTGGCCAGGGTGTGGGCAAGGATGCTTTTGCCCTCCAGGCCCCCTCCCCGCGGTGCCCGCGTCCCCTCCCCCGTCCTCACGGCTGGTGCTCTCTGTGTCTGCTCCCGGCCCCCCTTCCCCTACAGACACAGTCAAGTGAGTTAGGACCTTCGTTTGGGCCCACTGGCCGTAAACATCTCTCTGAAGACTGTCTCCAAATACAGTCACATTGGAGGGTACTGGGTGTGATTTGGGGGCCACAATTAGGCCCCGAACAGACCCAGAGAGCAAACATGCAGGATCAGGAAAGACTGTCCCCAGGAGAAGGGGCTTCAGGGGGAGGCCGTGGGAGACCATGGGAGGCCGTGGGAGGCCGTGGGAGGCCATGGGAAGGCCGTGCCTCCCACATGGACAGAGGTGCCCTCCCAGCAGGCGTCCCTCTGGGGCTGCCCTCCAGCCCTAAGCACTGACCTTCCACGAGGATCACTAATTCCAGTGACTTCCCACAGAGGATCACTAATTGAAGTCACTGATTACCTACCTCACTGCAGGTTTGCTCACATGGCAACATGGACTCTGAGGGCAGAAGCTGCAAACTCTGGAAACCTAGGCGAAAATGGCCTGAAGGCGCGGCCTGTCATCCACACCACCCGAGGGTGAATCCAGCTTCACGGGAGGGAAGCAGACATACCCCTTGTGGAGATGGTTGCCAGACCACACTGCAAAGTGCACAGGGGCAGGGGAGTGGTCAGTTCTACTAACAACCACGGAGGTTACCTATGTTGTTACCAACTAGAGCTGATGCTGGTGCTGAAGTGATACATATTTAGAAGACAGTATTTTGGTGGATTTACCATAAAGTATGGCTAGAAAGAATTTGGGTAGGTTGTTTAGTGCCCAATGGTAGATGGATGGATAGAGAAGAGGTGGTATTATATAATGGAATACTACTCAGCCAGGAAAAATATGTGATCTCCCATTAAGGACAGTGTGGATGGAACAGTGTGGATCCCACTCCGTTGGGATCATGCTAAGTGGAATAAGTCAGAAGGAGAGAGAAAAATACAGATAATTCACCCGTATGTGGGATATAGAGAAACATTGCTTTTCATGAAATCTGCAGCTTTCTGTCATGTCAGGTTGAGGGTCAAGGCAGGTCCCTGTGCTCCACCTGACAGGACACTGCGGGGCAGGCTCAGGGTGGGGTCGCGCCGTGTTGAGAGAGCTGTGTCGTCTTCTTTGCCACACAAGACAACTGAGTTTTCCTGCCGTTTGCTTGGGGTCAGGTCCTGAGTCTCCCCAAGGGGTGGCGGTGTGCTGGCCAGGAAGTCCCCCATGACTACCTAGGGTCTCCTGTCCCCTCAGTGTGCACCGTGATGAAGGGGGCGCCACAGCCGGAGTCGGGGCTGGCACAGCCCCAAACCACCAACCGCGCCTGGGGGGGCATACACACGTGTGCCGTCTGAGCGCCGCAGTCAGTGGCCAGGGCAGCGCTAGCAGCTGTGTCCCGTGAGGACACCTACTGCTGGGGCCGCGTCGGTGCGGGCGGCCTCTGGACTTCGTGTGTGAGGCGGGGGGCTGCTGCTGACGCCTGCTCCTCCTCACGAGTTTCGGGGTGAGGGGGGCCATGACTGGGCAGGAACTGAGGGGAAAGTGACTCAGCGCCTCGGCTGCAAGGTGTGTGTGCTCCACAGCACGGCGCGCCCGACCCTCTGTGTGCCACGCCTTCCCCGGGTCGCGGAGCAGAAGGAGAAGAGCGCTCTCGACGGTCTGCCCCCCACCTCTGAAGCGCCTGGTGAGCATCAGCGTTTTCACCACTGCCTGCGCGTGCCCTTTACTGCGTGGGCGTGCGAGTGTGCGAGCGTGTGAGTGTGCGAGCGTGTGACCTTGCACACTGGGACTTGGGGATGCAGCGTCCTGGGGACGTCCTTGCCGAGCAGGAAGGTGGACTCCACAAGCCGTCCCTGTTGCCTCAAGGAATTGAAGTCATAGGACCATGGACTTGATGTCAGAAATTAGGGAGCAAACAGCTGCAGACACCCCTAGAAGACCGGATTCCCTGGTTTCTCACTGCCCGGTGGAGTCTTTGGTAGGAGGAAGGGACACAGCAGGGACAGCATTTCCCTGGCCATCCGCACCTGCTCACTTTCTTTGCCCTCCTTTTGCCCGCCCCCACGCCAGCTCTCAGCCTGGACAACCTCCTTTGACACCCCTCACTGGTGACCCAGAAATCCAGGCAGATAATTCCAACACCTGTGTTGTGTTGCATAAATTTGCACCATGAAAAATTATTTTTATCACGAGACAGAACATGTACCCTTCACAAAAGCCTTAGGGCACAGAAAAATTAACTCTCTGGTTGAAATCTGTCCAAGGAGAGGCAGCGCACGTTCCAAGCCCCCGGGAGCGGGGCGGCCCCCGGGGCGCTGTGACGGGGCACTTGTCAGCCGCGTGCGGGAGGGGCAGACTCTAGGCGGTTTCTCCCGACGACGACGAGGCGGGCACGCGCTTGTACTTGCCGCGGCACGTCCGCAGGTGATTCGACGGGGCGCCGGTCAGGGCACGTGGAAATGCGCCGTCACGACGCAGTTCCCCCCTAACTTAGTGCCGGGAACTCGAGGAGCAGCAGGTGGAGATCACTGGTGACTTTAACCCTGCCCCTCTCATTTGAGAGGGGACAGTCTCGGCGGGACAGGGTGCTGGGGGGACAGCGCCAGGCAAGGATGGGAGCCTGGGGCTGATGGGGCCAGGTCGGGAGGGGTGAGTGCGCGAAGCTCCCCAGGCGACTGGCGAAGGAGCCCCTCTTATTTGTCAGTTCCCTCTGGGGAGCCTTGGAGTGGAACTGCGCAATTCCTGTCCTCTGCAGAGGCAGAGCGAGGGCGCATTTCAGCGCGGCGAGGCTGGACAGCGCCTTGGGCTGGGTGTGGGTGCGGTCGGGGTGGGTTCTGCTGGGAGTCTGGGTGTGGCCTGAGCTCTGTTCTCTGGTGATGCAGCTGGTCTGGAGAGGGTGCTGCAGGGCGAGGCTGTAGAGCACGCATTCTTAGGCTAGTCCCGTCGTGAACAGCAGTTAATCTAATTCCGGAAGTCGGAAGCCCAGATTGGGGCCAGAAGGTTGGGTCAGTGAGGGCTCTTGATGTCTTGGAGATGGGCTTCTTCTCAGTGTCCTCACTGGGGGCGGGGAGGGAGGGGAGGAGAGAGATCTCCCTTTTCTTATAGATCCACAGTCCCACTGGACTCACGTCCCACCCGAGTACCTCATCTCCAGTGAGTCAGAACACTGGGGCTTCGAGATGTGGCTTCAAGTTTGGGGGCACAGTTTAGCCCTCACAGCGGGCTTGTCCAGAGCTTGTCTTCAGGGACTACGCTTGGAACACTAACTAGAAGCCTCTGGTGAAATGACAGAGAACTTGGAACTTTTGGAAAATAAAATGAACCAATAGCTAGACTAGTGCAAATTTAATGCCTCGGTTTGTCACTGACATGCAGAGAATATTTTCCTAACTTTATTTTCCTAATAAAGTTTGAAAAATATTTAATTTCCTAGTACTGTTTGTGCATATCTGCCTGTGGCTGTACGTCTCGGGCAGATGTGAATCCACTGGTACCTCATAGTTTTGCATGAGAACGACTATTCCTGGTTTCTGCTTTCATGTACGTACGTAGTGGTGACTCCAAAATCAAACACCTGGCCCAGAACGGGCGTGCTGTGCGGTGGCAGGGCGAGCACGGGCCCAGATTGCCTGCCTCTCACGTGTAAGAGGTGGTCACGGGGCTCGCCGCTGCTGGTTCTGCAGAGCTGCTACACCCTGTTCGGTCTCCCTTGAAAATTACAAATTATTGCTTTCAAATACGTGGCAAAGGATTATTAACATCACCCCAGAGAGTGTTTCAAATTCGAGAGGTGTGACAAGAACAATCCAATACTCCTTAATTGAGATGAAAAACGTCAAGTGCTGTTCAATATTAATTGTCACCATGATAGGACAGAGGGCACTCAGGGAAAGCTTGTTCAGAAGTCCAAGTCACTCAGGGGAAGGAGAGGTGAGCCCGGACTCAGCCACGATCAGACTGTAGGCTCCTAGGACGAGGGGGAGTTTCCGCCAGAGAGACAAACCAGGGCAAGGTGAGCGGAGACCCAGTCTCTGAGGGACAGATGCTGGGACACGGCACCTTTCCCCTGTGGCTGACATCCACTGACGTGTTACTTAGTCTCTCCAAGGCATAGGACACAGAACTGTCAAGCTAAATTCATCCTCTCACTGACTGACACTCAGCTCTCAAGGGGAGAGGGGCTTTGGGCGGCATGTGATGCTCTAAAGCTCCCATTTTCATCCTTCCAAGGTCAGGGTTCGAGGCACGCTTGAGTAATCAGAGATCGGTGTGCCCTTCATCTAAGGCTCACTCCGCCTCCCCCGGGGAGGCGCCTCTTGTTTGAAGCAGAAAGGTGAGGGTATTGCAAGACGACTTCTGCCTTGCCCCTCCCGTGGCTCACCCGCCCAGCCCGCGAGGCTGCATCTGGGCTGCTGTGACTCTGCGCTACCTGTGGTGGACAGCTCACGGCGGCCGGCGGCGCGGGCCTTGGGGCGGACACCGGTGCAGCTGCCGCGACAGATTTCACAGGAGGCAGCTGGGAACTTGGCATTTATCCAACTCTCTTAATGTAAAGTTCTTGAATCTGAGGACCTTATAAATTAGAATTTGATAATCAAAGCATTTGGGTTAGATTGACAAGCATTTTCGAAGAAGTCATGGTTCTCATCAACCGTAAGGGCTTTTATGCTGTTGTTCAGCACCACGGACAGAGAAATATGAGGCGCAGGGACTTGTAAATTGATCGATTGATTGATTGGAAGAGTACTTAATAACAACAGGTCAAGCCACTTCACAAATTTCTAAGTGTGCAAAACGCTCTTGGTAACTGTAGGCGTGATGCTGTGAGCTGACGTCCTCTCCGTGGCCCACACAGGGTGCGCCGCCCCTGGCTGACATCTCTCTCTCGGCGTAAAGTCCCCCCATTGCATGTACCGCTGCTCCTCGCTTCCCGGGGCTAAATGATGTCCCGCTGTGCGTATCTGCATGTCGACTCCCCCCGCTCTGCAGTTTGCCTCGTCACTCTGTTCACTGCTTTCCCAGCTGGCGAACGATTTTAGTCTCATGGGGCCATTGCCGGAGACTTGTGCGTCATATCCGCGGAATTGCGGACAGACCAATGAAGCTTTTATTGTATAATTTTTAAAAAATATTTATTTATTTATGCATACAATCTGGGGTACGGACCAGAGGCATGGGGCGGCGAGAGGGTTCACCAGAGGCAGAATGGGGAACAGAACAGGCAGATCGACAGAAACACACTGCTGAGGGGAGCAGCGGGCGAGGCAGGAGAGGTCTGCCGCGCCATGTGGGAAGCTCCCCGGCCGGGCATCGAACTCGTGTCGCCACTGCCGACAGCTCCGCAGTGCAGAGCTTAACCGCTGCGCCTCCAGGGAGGCCCTTTTATTGTATAATTTTTGTAAAAATTTTGTACTTTCAGATCTGGTATTTAAATATTTATCCCTTTGAGTTGATCCCTGTGTCTGGTGTAAGACTGGGTCCAGTTTTATTCTTTACCTGCTGTATTCTGTCTCCTTAACAGCCCTTGCTAGGGAGACTGTCTCTCCCTGGTCTGCCTTCTGGGCACAGAAGGACCAGTCGACTGTGAGTGTGTGTGGGTCTGTTTCTTGCTTCTCTATCCCGCTTGGTTTCTATGTCTGTTTTTAGATGGGACTTTTAATTCTAATAACAACAATCGCAATTCTTTGTGTGTTTGTGTGAGTGTGTCTTTCAAATGGGAACTATGGCAGTTTTTTATGATTATGAAAATAATACAAAACCCACAGAGCCTGAAACTTAAATTCCTAGTCACCCCACACTGGGTTCAACCAGCAGTGTCTTAGTTCGTACTAAGAGGTGCCACCCATGAGCCGTGAAGAACTTCATGTGGTACTTTGCCCGCACAACCTCCTGCCATCGCCCCACAACCACAGCTCCACTTTAGGGGCAGGAACACAAGTCTTGTGTGTTCGGTTGTCTTACGTTAATTATGTCAAGCGCTGGAATAAAGGTTACTTTGGTCAATCTTCTTTTAACTTCCCAGCTTCGTAATCATGAATGCTTTTTTTAATGTAAAAATGACAATTTCCACAAAAACGATTTCCTTCATTGTTAGAGAAAAATGGGAAAGATGCTGTAACCCATGGAAATAACTATGTATTGAAACTATGTATTATATATTGAATAATTATATATTGAAACTTCCAATAGGTCAAGGATGTGAAGGGTTCTCGCTTGCAAGCATCCTGTCAAGCGCTCCTGAGGCTTCATAGCGAGGAGAATAGCAGCTTTCCCTGTGCTCCCCATTGGTCTGTGACCGTTGTCACTGCTGTCATTAATGAACTGTGAGTAATGTCCTTTGGACAACGTGATTTGCGAAAATAATCATGGCCAGACAATTGTAGATGATGCAACTTATGTCAAAATAATTTTAAAATAGATTGTCTTTCCACTAAGAAATACCAGGTTGCCAGAGTGATAGGTATCTAGCACTCTAGGTGTCTCCAAAGAGGGTTTTCCTTTAATAATTTTCTATATTTTCATGGACCTCCCTGGTGGCTCAAGGGGTTAAGTCTCAGACTATGAAGCTGTCTGCAGCCACTGCAACACGAGTTCGATCCCCGGCCAGGGAGCTTCCCACAGGGCGCAGCAGACCCCTCCTGTCTCCCTGCTGCTCCCCTCAGCAGTGGATTTCAGTGGATCCGCCTGTTCTGCTCCCCGCTCTGTCTCTGGGGAGTCCTCTCACCCCCCTACACCTCTGGCCCGCACCTTAGCTCTGGTATGCATAAATCAATAAATCTTTAAAAAAACAACTTTCTATATTTTTATGATTTTACCTAAGCAGATTTTTGCTAGAAAGGGACATTGAAGCATATATGCGATTATAAATTTAGTCTCCGTAAGTCAAGCGATTGGGGGAGCACTCCGACAAGCGCGGGCACCGCAGGCATCCGCCCAAGGCTGGGACACCGGAGACAAGTCTGGGGCGGACGCGAAAGCCCCGCGCAGCTGGGAGGGCGCCGCGAGCCGGGGTCGCCGCCAGGGCCGCTATCTCGGGACTCTGCCTTCAGTCTTACCTGACTGCGTGGGGATCTGGGGCTGCTGATCCGACCACCGCAAACTCAGGGTCCTTAAAACAGACCCTCTTACGGGGAAGGCTGGTGTGGGGGAAGAGGCCAGCTGGCACGCGTGCGCACCCCGAAAAAGAGAAGACACGCGAGTCGCCGCTTGCGGCTCTGGTCTGTCCTGTTGGAGACGAGAGCTGTCCCGGGAGGGTGGTTTTATTAGATTCTCTGTTTTCATGAAAAATGAATAGAACTAAAAATGACTCTGACGCCTCTTTCCGGTTCAGTGACTTTTCCTTTCCTGATGAGGAGGGTCTTGTCTCTGGGTTTGCAATTCAGAGTCCTTAAAAATAGTTCTGTTATTTTAAGAAACCAATTTTAATATTTTTTAAAGATTATTAATGCACACAAGAGCTGCGGTGCAGGCCAGAGGTGTGGGGTTGAGAGGACTCCCCAGGACAGAGTGGGGAGCAGAACAGGTGGATCCACTGAAACCCACTGCTGAGGGGAACAGCGGGGAGACAGGAGAGGTCTGCTGCACCCTGTGGGAAGCTCCCTGGCTGGGCATCGAACTCGTGCTGCAGTGGCTGCGACAGCTTCATAGGCTGAGACTTAACCCCTGTGCCCCAGGGAGACCCGCAGTTTTAGTATTTGATGCCTTTTCAACTAAGAGGAACTTTCATAAATATCCTTCGTTAAAAACCCGAGACGCTGGAAAGTTTATAGTTATTTCTTATTTTTCAGATAAGTAATTGTCTTGTTTTCCAATGATTTAATTTTGCATGTTCTTAGTTTTAATTTTCTTTACTACTAAATTAGTTTTCACATGTCATTTAGTCAGCTCTGAACTCTGGGCACATGAACACTTACCCATTCACAGAATATGCAGCTTATTGGTTATCACATGATCTTTGATAGGGGAGTGTGTGTCCTGTTTTGCAAAGTGACTCTGGACTTCTGCCCCGTACCTAACAAGAGACACCCCAAAATGTACAGATGGGTTATGCTGCGAAGTCCCAGTGTGAGCTTCTCTCCTGCATAACGATCCTGCTGTTAGGTTGACACAGCAAGCTCGTGTCCCACGTCCTTGGGAACTCTGCAGTGGGCAGGCACCAGAGGGGGCGGGGGAGGGCTTCCCAGCGGAGGAGACAGCTCAGCCTGACTGCTATTCCCTGCCCCCCTTCCTCCCTCCTCGTGGCACAAGCAGAGACCTGACTGCTTGGGACAGAAGTGTTGATGCCACGTGGGTTGTGTATCTTTCAGTCCCTTGTGCCCAGGAGGGACATATGCTGGTCCTGCTGATACAGAGGGGCGTGTGCGCACGTCAGATACAGAGGGAAATCGAGGTTTCTGAAAAAGAGAAACTGCTGCCGGCATCGCCTCTCCCTGCAGGGTTTTGTGCCTTGGGTGGCAGCTGTGCATGAGGCTGTCCCTGATACTGGGAGCCCCGAAAGTCGCACCAGCAGCTAATTTCATCCAGGTCCTGATGAAGGCACAAAAATATCCCTGGATTTGCTTACGCTGCTGCGATCCAGCCATGTTCCTGGCAGCTGCCTGGATTCCTGCCACACCCAGCCCCGCCAATTGCTGGTTGGTTCCTTCCCTTCCTCCTCGACGAGGTGTGTGCATGTGTGTGCACGCGTTTGTGTGTGGGCTCGTACTTGCACACGTGAGTGTGCCCACACGTGTGAGTGGATACATACATGCATGTGTGCAGGGCACACATGTGCATGAGAGCACACACATGCATGTGAATGCATGTGCGTGTGTGTGCATGTGTGTGCACACATGTACCTGTGCAGGGGAGGATGTGGGGAGCAGCAGGAGTAGAAGAATGGAAGATTTCTGCTTCATTCCTCTTCTCAACGTCAGCCACACTTTCTCTGTTTTTGAGAGAAAGGAAAAGTAACGCGTGGGACCTCATTTGGACTTGGGAAGCCCTGGGGTGGCTGACAGAGTGAAGCGGAAGAGGAAAACCCTCATGCCCTTCGGGTGGTGGGAGGGGCCACCAAGTCCTGTGAGGAGAGTTGTCTCCCAGAGAAAGCTCTTTTTGCTCCTGAGGAGCTCAAGGGCCTGCCTGTCGTAAAGTGGTTAGATGCTCTGTTTGCTTGACCGATGTCTTCACAGGAATAGAGTGACTGCTCAGAGAACCCAGGTGTGTGCAGTGTTAGCTAGAACCCCCAGTGCCAGCACCAGTTTGCACCTCCACTCGTGCCCTGGGAGAGTTTCCGTCGTTAAAAAATGATATGCTCGGTATTTTCAAAGTTTGTTTTCCTGGCGGGCTGGGTGGCAGTTCGTTGTGGGCTTCTTCTGCATCTCCCTGACTATAATTTACCTTGAGCACAAATGAAAATGCCGAATGACCATTTCAATTGCTTCTTTTGTAAAATATCTGGTCAAATGAGTCACCTGTTTTCTTTGGGATATCTGCCTTTTTTCATATTGGTTGATAGGAGATCTCTTAGGCTGAGTCTGAGTCTTAGATGTCATATCTCATGCTATGGATTGTCTTTTCACTTCAAAGTGTGCAATTTTTTATTAGCACCAAACATTAACTTAAATGTAGTTGAAATTATCCACCTTTCCCTTTATAATTAGTGAATTTTGTATTCTATTTCAAAGTATTTCCCTGAGCTAAAGTCGTAAAGACATCTGTCTCTCATAATATCTAAAGCTTCCTTACTGTGTTCACATTTAGTTCGACAAGCCATGTGGAAATGAGTTTTTATTCAGCATGAGGTAAAAGTCAACTTTCATATTCAGGTGCTTGTCCATCTGATCCAACACCATTTGTTTGTTGAAAAGTCTCTCCTTTCTCTACTGCACCGACTTTGTGCCTTTGTAAAAAAATCAATCGCAAGTGTGATCTACTTTTGGACTCTGTCTCTTCCATTTATCTGTCTGTATACATTTCTTATCCTGCCTTATCTGGTTATCCAGTGGTGCTGTTTTTTTTTTCTTCACATAACTTTGATGTTCTTAGTCCTATGCTTTTCAATAAATATTTTAAAACTAGCTTTTTGGTTTATATAAAAGTACACAAAATCCCATTGTTGCTTTTCGGGTGGATTGTATTGGCTCTGTAGATAAGTTGGGGAGAATTTTCACTTAAATATTTAATTTTATAATTGATAAACATTGCATATTTATACATATGATATGTATTCTGTAATTTCTTTAATTAAAGTTTTCTGCAAAGAAGTCATGCACATATTTTGTTAGGTTTATCACTAGGTGTTAAGATTAGATATTTTCATCCTTAGTTAATGGCGTGCACAGACACACACACACACACACACACAATTTAAAACATTCAGTTCTGCTTATTGCCATCTTAAAGAAAAGTCTGAATAAATTTTCTAACAAATAGAGAGTTTGAATTTATAATCTAAAACTTTCCACAAAGAAGAGTCCCAGGCCAGATGGCTTCACTGGGAATTCAACCAACATATAAAGAAAATTAAACCCAATTATTCATAAAATCTTCCAACATATAGAAGGAGCTGGAACATTTCCCAGGCCAGTTTTTTATTGATATCAAGACCAGACTAAGACATCCTAAGAAAACTATAGACCAATATATCTTATGAAAATATGTCTTATGAAAATAAAAGTAAAAATCCTCAACAAAATACTGGCAAGCTAAATCCAGTAACATGTAAAAAGAATTACACAGCGTGACCAAATGGGACTCATTTCAGGAATGCAAGGTTGGGTTAACATCTGGAGATCAATGAAAGCAATTTGCCACATCAACAGAATTAAAGTTATAACCTACATGGTCATCTGAATAGACAGAAAAAGCACTTTAAAAATCCAATATGCCTCCATCCATGATTTTAAAAAGTTCAGCAAATTCGGAATGAAAGAGAATTTCCTCAATTTGATAAAGGACATCTACAAAAATCCTGCAGATAGCATCCAGCGTGATGCTGGAACGCTGAGTATGTTCCCCTATTATCACAAGCAAGATGAGGGTGGTGACTTTTCTCATTTATACTTAACATTATAGTAAAGGTTCAAGATAGAGCAACTGGACCAAAAAAAACAAAACCAAAAAAAATCAAACTAAATAAAAACCATCAGGCTAAAAAGGAGGAAATCAAATTATCTCTATTTATAGATTAACAACATATATCATACCTGAAGTGACTTGCTTTCCAAACCATAGTCAATTGTATTGTTCATACCATTTCCTTGTAATGATAAAATATTTTTTTATTAAAATTAAATTAATTTTAAAAAATTTTATTTTATTAAATTTTATTAAATTAAATTTAAAAAATTTTAAAAAATTTTAAAAAACTCAATTAAAATGTGAACTAAATTTCAAATGTATTTTCAGGGTAAAGCTGACTACGATAGGCTGAAACTTTTACCTTTTTATTATTATTATTATTATGTTTTGGAGGCGTGGGGTGGAAAGAGGGTTCACCAGAGACAGAGTGGGGAGCAGAACAGGCAGATCAGAAATACATTGCTGAGGGGAGCAGCGGGCGAGGCAGGAGAGGTCTGCCGGGCCATGTGGGATTCTCCCCGGCTGGGCCTTAAACTCGCGTCGCCGCTGCCGACAGCTCCACAGCGCAGCGCTCAACCACTGCGCCACCAGGGAGGCCCCCTACCTTTTTATTATTAATAATCCTAAAATTATAGAGTTGAAGAAATTTGGTTTTCTTCATCAATATGCACTTATTGTCTTCACAGATGGGAGACAACTATAAATTTATAGTATGTGTGGGCTTATTGAGTATAAAAAAGTTTGTTATTATTTATATCTTACTGTAAGAAAGACCTTGTCTGGGGAGAAGAAAAATTGCCTTAGGCTGCCAACCTGGTTGCTATAATTATTAGCTAAAAAAAGATGAAGGTTTTCTTCCTGCTAAATCATAAATATGAATTTATCATTGCATACTTTCAGTGTCTCAGATTCCCTGAAGATTGTTTCTGGTTTGTGGAGAAGGGGACAGTTAACTCCTTTATTGTCACCATCCTATGAGATGCTGGTCATGTCTCTGGACTCAGGTCTAAGAAGGAAGCCACAAAAAGCACCTCCGAGGTCCATCTTGTGACACTTTTTTGAGCACAAATCCCTTTGACCTTGGGTGTGAAAATGATTTGTGCCCAGAGACAGAGCGGGGAGCAGAACAGGTGGATCTACTGAAACACACGGCTGAGGGGAGCAGCGGGGAGACAGGAGGGGTCTGCTGTGCCCTGTGGGAAGCTCCCTGGCCGGGGATCGAACTCGTGCTGCAGTGGCTGCGACAGCTTCATAGGCTGAGACTTAACCCCTGCGCCCCCAGGGAGGCCCCTTAGAGATAACTTTTAAGTGTCTGCTCTGTGTGTGTTTCTTTTCTATTTTTGCATGGAAGAACTGGGGTATATGGGGGGTAGTGGTATGGGGGTGATTGGATTCATCAGAGACTGAGTGGGGAGCAGAACAGGCAGATGGACTGAAATCCATGCTGAGGGGGCAGCGGGGAGACAGGAGAGGTCTGCTGCACCCTGTGGGAAGTTCCCTGGCCCTGAGATGGAACTCGTGCCGCAGCCGCCGACAGCTCCACAGTGCTGCCCTCAACCCCTTGTGCCACCACTTTGAATGTTTGTAAACCAAAATCAAGAAGAATAGGGCCTCCCTGGTAGCACAACGGGTTAAGCATAGCATTGTGAAGCTATCCAGAGCCACTGTAGCACGAGTTCGATCCCCGGCCAGGGAGCTTCCCACAGGGCGCAGCAGACCTCTCCTGTCTCGCCAGCTGCTCCCTCAGCAGTGGATTTCAGTTGATCTTCCTGTTCTGCTCCCCACTCTGTCTCTGGGGAACCCTCTCACCGCCCCCCACCTCTGGCCTATACCCCAGCTTGTATGCATAAATAAATAAATCTTTAAAAAAAAATCAAAAAGAAGAAACATACCAATCTAATCATGTTTTAGTGAGGTTGACTTAGAGTGATAAAGGCTCCTTTTGTCAGAGGTGGATAAAGACAGGAAAGGGGGCGCCCTCCCCGCAGTGGCGGCACCCCCACTTCCAACCCCAGGAAAGAGCCAGGAACATCTGTGTGCACGAGGTGCGAAGTCTGTCGCGCCCCTTCCCCTCCGCACCCAGAGAATTGCTGCTGAGCTAGTGCATGAAACGTAAACTTCTCATAATCTCACGGCCCGATAGGCCCTAGGCGGCCCTAGCAGGCACCGGTGTGGGATCCAGCCTATTTTTTAAAAAAAGTCTCATTAGTTCTCCAGTTTTTGCACTTTGGATACATTAAAGTTTGATGGGTTTTTGATTAAACTATTATGTTAAATTGGCTTCGAAGCTGATCTCCAGCTGTCTGCTCTGAGGGCCGTTGCGCTCGCTGGGGCTGGTTTCTCTTACCAGGAGTTGTGCAAATGACAGAGTCCAAGAATTCAGAGCATTGTTTGATCTTCTGGCAGAATTTTGAGTGACAGAGCTGAGTCCATGTCTCTGAGGACACGCTCCTCGGCTTTCTGCTTGCCCAGCCCAGGGAGGCCCGTTTCCGTGGCACTGTCCGGTGTCAGTGAGCTGGGCCCTCCTTGAGGGGCTCGCTCCCGGGCCCCCGTGATTTTCTGCTTTTCAGTCTCCTCATCTGGGCTAACCCCAATCTGACCCTGCTCCTCTCTCATCGCCAAGGAATAAAGGCGGGGAAAGCAAGGGCAGCGACACAGAGGCCCCGAATTTTCTTCGGCAGGCAAAGGACGTGCACACTAAAATTTAAATTCTTTTTAAAAAATATTTATTTATTTAAAAAATTATTTATTTATGCATACAAGCTGGGGTGCAGGCTAGAGGTGTGGGGGATGAGAGGACTCACCAGAGACAGAGTGGGGAGCAGAACAGGCGGATCCACTGAAATCCACTGCTGAGGGGGCAGCGGGGAGACAGGAGAGGTCTGCTGCGCCCTGTGGGAAGCTCCCCCTCCGGGCGTCGCATCGCAGCTGCCGACAGCTCCACAGTGCTGTGCTTAGCCCGTTGTGCCACCAGGGAGGCCCCTAAAATTTAAACTCTTTTTTTTTTTAAGATTTATTTATTTATACATCCAAGCTGGGGTACAGGCCAGAGGTGTGGGGTGGCGAGTGGGTTACCAGAGACAGAGTGGGGAGCAGAACAGGCAGATCAGAAACACATTGCTGAGGGGAGCAGCGGGCGAGGCAGGAGAGGTCTGCCGCACCATGTGGGAATCTCCCCGGCTGGGCGTTGAACTTGCGTCGCCGCTGCCGACAGCTCCACAGCTCAGCGCTCAACCGCTGCGCCACCAGGGAGGCCCCTAAAATTTAAACTCCTATAGGAATCCAGGCGACTGTTCAAACCTGATGCATGAGGAAGGGCGCGTCACTGAAGGAAGTGCCCCCCCGCCCCCAGACCAGTCTCAGGTTCACACTGGAGACCAAGGGGTGTTAGTGTAGACCATGCAGGCAGGTCTAAACAAAGAAAACTAGAGCAGAAGGTTGGACTTAGAGCTTGCGGGCATTTTCTTGACCACAAGGTATCCATTTGTTGGGGTCCTGACAGTTTAGAGATGCTAAAAATTATGTGATTTCTATTAGCCGAGGTTCTGTAAAGAGACAGACCCAAGAGGAGCTCGTGGAATGTCTCTCGCGCCCATCTGCCCATCCCCTCCTGGACATCGCGCTTACCTCGCCAGTCTAAGCCTCTGTCTCACTTCCTGGCCATCTCTCTAGCTAGCGAGGCTGAGTGGAAGCATCGGCGCGGCTGTGGTGCACAGACTGCCGGCAGGTCAGGGCTGCAGGGAAGAGCTGACGTTGGCATCTGCACAAATATTCCACAGGGCAGCCGACGGGAAGTCCAGACGGGGTTTGTTCGCTGCAAGCTGGAGGCGGACTTCTCCTGCTTTGGGAATCTGGCTTTGCCCTTAAGGTCTTCGGCTGATTAGATGAAGTCCTCCCAGGCACGGGAGAGAATCTGCTTTGCTGAAAGCCCATTGACTTAAGTGTCAGTTATGTTTTAAAAATACCTTCACAGCTACATCTAGACCAGGGTTTAGCCCAACAGCCTAGGTCCGTGCCCTCCTTGAGGTGGCACAGATCAAGCATCATGCTGATTAAATGCATCCAGTAAACATTTTTATTTGCTTAACTGATTCGATTTTGTCATTATACCAATTTTCCTTAGAACAAAGATATTTTGTGACATGCTGAATCGTGTGGTCACCCACAAATGAATCACTCTTGGGGATGTGATTTTCCAGGGTTGCTGCTGCCTTTATAAGTCATTCCAAAGATTGGGGCTGCAGCGTAGGGGCGCAGGAAATGCTGAAAGGGCGTCTCACACGACACATTAGGGTGCGTTGGGATCTGCTTTGGGATCCAGTGCTCCCCTCACGGGGAATGACTCCCCGAGTGGAGAGCAGCTTCCCTTCCTGTCCTCTGCCCAGCTCTGCCTCCTGAGTTTTTTTTTTTTTAAAGATTTATTTATTTACGCATACAAAGCTGGGGTAGGGGCGTGGGGCGGCGAGTGGGTTACCAGAGACAGAGTGGGGAGCAGAACAGGCAGATCGACGGAAACACACTGCTGAGGGGAGCAGCGGGCGAGGCAGGAGAGGTCTGCCGCACCCTGTGGGATTCTCCCCGGCTGGGCGTTGAACTCGCGTCGCCGCTGCCGACAGCTCCACAGCGCAGCGCTCAACCGCTGCGCCACCAGGGAGGCCCTGCCTCCTGAGTTTTAATCAACATCTCTCAGTCTTGGTTTCCTTGCAGGTAAAATGGGAGAAAAAATAGACATGCAGATTTGCAGATTTGGAGAAATAATAGATGTGCAGGTTTGCTGCTGAATTGCTGACACAGCTGAACACCCGTTCGCTGGCTTTATAGCTGACCTTTTGGCCCTTGTGCTGTTTACCTGGATTTCCACTACAGAGGCGTGGGGGGCGGTGAAGCTGCTTGCCGATGGCTTTGAAGACGGACTGAGGGTGTGGGGTGGGTGCATGGACCGGAGGAAGTAGACAGGGTGAGAAAGACGCACTCGGCAGCACCTCTGGTGTCGGGGGTGGTCCCCTTTGACCTTCTCTCACCCCTCCCTCAGTTGGGTTTTCATCCCCGCCTGGGGGACACTGTCAGCACCGTGGCGGGAAGGAAGGAGCGGAAGCCAGAGGACGTGGGCCTTTCTCTAGCTAGACCTGCGCAATCCATGTGTGTGTGATGGTGGCACTCGCTCATTCCATCATTCAGTACAGCAGGACGCACCTACTGCGTGCCGGGCAGGGTGCACCTACTGTGTGCCTGGCTGTGCATGTCCGCAGAGGGTCCAGCTGCTGGTCGTGCAGAACTGGCGATGCCTCCCAGAATCTGCAGGAGGGTGGGGGTGCGTCCTCAGCAGTTTGCTCAGGTTTGGAGGGAAGAGTGGGCTCCCCGGGCGAACAGAGGCAGCAAGGGGATGGGGGTGAAAGCGGGGGGCTGAGGTGGGAGGAGGAACCCGGGGCAGGCCCTGGGGGAGGGCTCCCCAGGATTTCAGCCTCGCCGCTGCAGCCCACCCCCACAGGGCCAGGAGGTGAGATATGGGCTGCCCAGGTGTTCGGGGTGACGGTGCAGCTGTGGGGGGGGAGGGGCCACTGTCTAGCAGTGGGGTTCTCCATGGAGCCCCGAGTCCAGGCCCAGGTCTGGGGGCCGGACACGCCCCGGCTGGAATACAAAGACTGAGGACTGTGTGGCCCTGGGGGGTGTCCTTGTCGCCTTGGGCTCCTGCGGGCCCACTGAAAAATATTGAGTTGCCGATACCCTGGACATTCTGTGGAGTGAGAAAAAAAATGGTGTGTGTGAGGTCAGAGGCCTTGGCTGGGGAGGAAGGTCGGTGTGGGGGGCCGGGGCCTGGACGGGGGCGGACACTGACCCGCCACGGCCGGCCCGGGCAGCTTGCGGAGCCGGACTCTGCAGGGGCGTCTCTCGTCACGGGTCCCGCAAAACTGCTCTCCTCGTCTCCCTGGGAGAAAGAGAGACATAGAGCCACGTAAATGAAGCTCTTGAGGACTTCCAGGAGCACACACTTGATTTTAAGTTCTGATTTTAATGGATTTTCAAAATAATAATAATGCTTTATTTTGTTATTGTTGTAAAAATAATAGTGATAACACAGACTATGGTTAAGGGATGCATGTGACCATTAAGGGCTGTACGTGCGTCCCATGTGCTACCCTGGCTAATTTTATCCCCGTTCTTCTCTTGTGGGTGGGGGGCGATTGCAGTGGATACTTGAGGACATTGCGTGTCAGCAGGTAAAGGAACTTGCCCAAGTCACACAGATCAGGGGGGGAGATCTGGGGCTTACTGGGGCTTTAGCGGTATCAGGAGAGGCCGCTTTTAATGGGCAAGGTGCCCAAAGCCCCTCAATACAAGGGAGCCGGGCATTAAGTGGACACGTGTCCCCCACCCCATAGGTGCCAGGGCGGACAGGCCGACCTCCTCCCGGCGGGCCCCTGGGCTCGGTCAATGGGCCGCGGCCGGGTGTTCGTGCCCCAGCAGCGCTGTGTCGAGGGCGTGGTCGAAATCCAACGCCCCTTTGGACTGTGTGAGACGCACGTCCGTGCAATGACGCTCGGCGCCTCACGGGCACTGAGAGACGCCGCTGAGCGCGGCTCCTTGTTTGAGTAAGCGCGGCCCTCCCGGGTGCCGTTCCGTTAAGTATTCAGAGGGAGAGCCCTGAATCTTTGCTTCATTAAAAGCTCTGGCACCATCCGTTGGCTCTTGGATCGGGGCTCATTTGCAGCAGTCACACGCCCAGAGAGCCGGGGGGCTGGGAGGAGAAGGGCAGCTCCATGGGGTCCTTCCTGGCCTAGACACCCTGATCTGTGACTTCAGACCTTTTACCACCCAGATCCTGGGAGGGTTCCTGTCAGCAGCGGGGCAGGTAAACCAAGGCGTGGCGATCTTCCCTCCACATGGGGGTTCAGTGACACCCCAAAGGGCACTCCGCTCTGGCCACGCTGGACTCGCTCCCTCCGGGAGGAAAAGGAGCGGCAGAGGCGCCCCAGGGCCTCGGTGGCCGGCGCCGACCTTATGAGACACAGCTCCCCGATCCCACTGTCAGTCAGTCCCCAGGCTCGTGAGCAGGAAGTCGCTGTCCACAGAGCGACTTCGGCTCTGCCCCAGCCTCCAGGAAGGCCCGGGCCGAGGTCCCAGCTTTCCACAGGTCACCCCGGCCAGCCGGGCTTGGAGCACCGCCCGGGAGCCAACTCAGGTTGATTCGGTGCAGAATAACCCACTGAAGAAAGCAGGAAAATAGGGCCCTCCCTGGTGGCGCAGGGGTTAAGTCTCAGCACTATGAAGGTACCGGCAGCCCCTGCAGGAGTTCGATCCCCGGCCAGGGAGCTTCCCACAGGGCGCAGCAGACCCCTCCTGTCTCCTGCTGCTCCCCTCAGCAGTGTACTTCAGTGGATCCGCCTGTTCTGCTCCCTACTCTGTCTCTGGGGAATCCTCTCACCCCCCTGCACCTCTGGCCCGCTCCCCAGTTCTTGCATGCATCCATAAATAAATCTTTAAAAAAAGAAAGCAGGAAAACAGTTGAGCTGAGTCACAAAGGTCTCCGCACAAATGCACAGAAAGGAGGGGTGAGGAGGCGCGCTCTCTGCTCTCTCCCTGGCCGCGGCGAGGCGTCCTGTCCTCACAGGCAAGAAGACGACATCCGTGGGAAGAATAAGCAGGTGTGACATGAAAGGCCACTCGGGACTGTTCAATGGTTACTTTAGGCACCAACTAAAACGCTTCCTCTTGCTAAGAGAAAACCCCACTCCCGGAGAGGCCGCAGTCTGGGTGCGCCTCGGCGCCGCCTCTGCCGGGAAAAAGAGAAAACTCAAAGGTGTTTGGTCTATTCTGAAACAGGGTGTCCGCTCACGGTCAGGATGGTCAGGCGGGACAGACAGGGCTCACTGGCCATTCTGGGGTCACATTTCACAGGACGTGGCAGCAACTTCTGATGTCTCTGTGCCTCTGATTCTTAAAGCCCTCCCGGGGCAGTTTTCATACAGAAACGGAATAGAAATGTATATTTTAGCATGAAACTTCCCATGATCCAGGAGAATGAGAACTGGAGATTCTTTAGATGTTCTCAGTGTGTCCTAATAAAAAGCAGAATAGGTGTCAGCATTTTCACAGCAGTGTTGGGTAAAGGAAAAAGCACGTTTTTGCCTTTATATTTCCGATACTTCATTCGCCACCAGTTACAGAGGCCTTTGGTTTTTACAAGGACGTGCAGTGGCATTTCATTATTTATCAGAGGCACTCAAAATGTACAAAAGGAAAGGAAAAGAACACTTTTGAGGCTATAATCTGTCTAGAAAATAAGATTTCTGGATCCAAGGGCAAGGGTCTGTCTAGAAAATAAGATTTCTGGATCCAAGGGCAAGGGTCTGTCTAGAAAATAAGATTTCTGGATCCAAGGGCAAGGGTCTGTCTAGAAAATAAGATTTCTGGATCCAAGGGCAAGGGTCTGTCTAGAAAATAAGATTTCTGGATCCGAGGGCAAGGGTCTGTCTAAGACTGTCTGGGAAGCCGAGTTGTCTTCTGTCATCAGTCCATCAACAGTATGTGTGAATCCCTGTTTGTTAAAATTCTTTTGAGCACCTGTATTTATTTCTAGCAAAATGATGTTGCAAATTTCTGAAGCTGTGCAATCCGGGCTGACACCGAGAAGCAGGGAACACGTTTTCGTTGAAATCCCAGCTCTCCCTGGGCTGACAGACAGCTGCCAGTATGACGGCTTCGCGCGGTAGCTTTCGCTTCCTGCTTAGATTTGGCCAAAGTCACTTTGAAGGTTGGTCTCTGTTGAGCAAAAACAGGACACGAAGGTTGGCGGAGTTATTGCAAAAGAAAAACCCGACAAAGCAACCTCAGATCATAAACTGGCCTGGGAGAGCCCAGGACGTGGTGCGGACAGGATGCCTGGGTCTGGGCAGAGCTTCCCCACGCTGCCCTCTGAGGCCTGGCGCCTTCTCCAACCCAAGAGGGGCCAGAACCTCTGGGGCGACCGTGGACGTGGGCTGGATCGTTTCCTCTTCCGACTCTGCCGTCACACTGGGCCGGGGTCACGGGCTCGCCATCGGTCACTGTTACCCCGCGAGTCCAGTAGCTGACAGTGTCAGAGCGGGATGTGGAAAAGCCAGCTCAGCTCCCAGAAGACATTTAAATCTCCAGCCCTTTGGCCTCTGGGATCTATTTTACTGCTAATAAAAGTCAACAAGACAAATGCATGTTTTGAAAGAGGGCCAACCCTTCGTTTAAATAAATTTAAATGAAAAATAACAACATCTGCAAGAGAATTGAATGCCTGTTTCTCCTGTTTTATTCTCTTGTTTATTGGCTCTGGCTGTTCTGTCTTTAAGAATCAAATACGGAATCTTCAAATGCAGGATCTGTTCCAAAACTCAGTCTCCATTTTAAAAACAGGAGCATTTTTGCAGAAAATGTGCTGCATTACAAAAGTTACACAAGTGTCAGATGTGCTAGATAATTCTTTGCAAGTCTGTCAGAAAAAAATAAGTGCTACAATCAAAGAAAAAGCATCCTTTCAAAAAGATGTTTCCATGTCAGCAAGCGCTGTGCTAGAGTAGCTGTTCCTGTGAAGCGACGGGGAGGACGGAGCAGCTGACGTGTGTTGGGCTAAATTCTTTGCTTTAGTTTTGTATCTTAAAGCTGGAATGGACTGGAAGTTAAACGTCACGATAATAATGCCAGGTGTGTGCGGCTTCCACTGATACCTGTAAAGTAAAAAATAAAGTCAAAGGAGAAACAACCGGAAGGTTGTGTTGTCATTTTTTTAAAGATCAATTTCTTGAAAGATCTTTATTTTTTTAATGTTTTACTTATTTATATATATCTTATATCATTATTAGTTTTTTATAATGTTTGCTTTCTTCCTGTTTTCAAAAGATTTATTTATTTTTGCATATAAGCTGGGGTGCAGGCCAGAAGTGTGGGGCAGCAAGAGGGTTCACCAGAGACAGAGTGGGGAGCGGAACAGGCAGATCAGAAATACACTGCTGAGGGGAGCACTGGGCGAGGCAGGAGAGGTCTGAGGGGAGCAGCGGGCGAGGCAGGAGAGATCTGCCACGCCATGTGGGAATCTCCCCCCACCGGGCATGGAACTCTCAAACTCATGCAGCCGCTGGCAGCTCTGCAGCATTAACCCACTGCGCCACCAGGGAGGCCCCAATGTTTGCTTTCTTTTCTCAGGTGTAGTCCCCCTAGATTCCTGCCACCAGCTCGCCCATGCACCATCACCACAGTCCTTGTGCTGTTTCTGCCCTGGCCCTCCTTGTGATCCCTCGCCCTCCCCCTCCCCTGCAGAATGTCTCTGAATTATGGTTGTCTGGTTTTTTTTTTTTTTTGGTTGTGTTTTTTATTGTTATTGTTTTCCCTTATTTGGTTCCCCATACTCCTCCTGTAAGTGAAACCATCTGATATTTTCCTTTCTCCTTCTGACTTATTTCACTGAGTGTAATCCCTTCTTCTAGTTCCATCCCTGTTGCTGTGAATGGCATCAGTTTATCTTTTTGACTGCTGAATAGTATTTCACCATGTATAAAAACCACATCTTCTTGATCCAGTCATCCGTTTTTGGGCGTTTGCGTTGTTTCCAAGTCTTATCTGTTATAAATAGTGCTGCAGTAAACATAGGGGTGCAGGTATTCTTTTGAATTAATGTTTTTGTGTCCTTTTGGTAGATCCCTAGGAGTGGAATTGCTGGGTCATGTGGAAGCTCCATTTTTAGAAGTCTGAGGAATCTCCATACAGCTTTCCATACTGGTTGGACCAGTTCACATTCCCACCAGCAGTGTAGGTTGTGTTACCATTTTCATTGGTAATGATGATTCTCTGAGATGGTCAAAGGACTTCACATAGAAGAAAACATAAAAGATTTGCGTTCCCTGAGGAGGGAAACTGTTTTGTTCAGTGCTCTACCCAGAATATCTCTGGGGCCCAGTGGGGACTAGTGAGAGTTTCCTAGGTGAAAAGAAGGACTAACAATAGGTGAATGGCTAGTGCCTGGTGGGGATGATCAAATAATGATAGGAAGTATCCAGTTTTAAAAATCCATGCTTGAAAGTGAAAGTTAAGAGTTACGTCATCACCCAGAGGTGGCTCTACCCAGGGAATGGACTAGAAGCCTTAATTAATTACTTACTCTTTCTCTGTTCTAGTAGAAAACCATCACAGTAAACATACACCTAACACAGAGTTATAGTCCCAATTTCAGAAGCTAGAGAATGCTGCATCCATTCAAAATAAAGCATTGTATGTAGGGATATAAGCGCAGCAGAGTGTAAGTTCCCACAGACGCAAGAGCCTGCCTCAAGTTCTCCTTGCTGAGACGTCCACCCCAAAGACGCATCAGTCCAAAGATGGCTGAGCCAGCAAACACGAGGCAGCCATGGACAGCTGGCCGGCCCGGCTGCCTCCCTCATGGAGGCACCTTTCTTTACAGGCCCTAGTTGTTAGATAACCAACTTGCTAGGACAGTCTTGTCTTTTTCCGTATTTTGTCTCTCCCTAAGATTTACATCGTCACTCTTATGGTTTCAGTTAACCAATAACTAGTGATCCTACAAAACCCAACACCAACCATCCTCAGCTCCAATAAAAGCAGAACCTCGGGCCTATTCTCTCCTCCCCCCACCTCTATGACCTCACTGTGGCCCAGGTGTGCGCTGTAATTTCCAAGACTTGTAAGTAATAAGCCTCTATTTTTCTGATGTTTCTGGTGATTGGCCAAAGGCCGGTAGGTCCAGTGGGGATATTGGGGTGAAGGGGAAATGTCTATGGGAAACACCTTAGGGCTCAAGTGAGTGCCCTAAATATTCATCGATATTTGAATCACATGTTAAGTAATTAAATATAAACACCTAGGCACCCACAAAGTGCAGGAAATTCTGATTCCCTGCGTGTCTGTCATCACAGTCAGCTCTTGCTTTAGAACTATTTTTGAAGACTTTGCTTTCGGACCATTGACCTGTAGAACCATTCTCGAAAATAACCAGGTCAAGAGTAGCTAACTATAGACGCAAACAGAATCAACACACTTCTTCTAGTTAAACGAAAGGACAAACCACCTTAGCTAGTTCAGTGTTTTGGTTTTGCCACTTTGGGAGTCATATTGCTGAGCAGCTCCTGTTAGACAGTGCCGCATGGTGGCCTCCTTGCTGGGTGACAGGGCAGCTTGTCTCAGCCCACAGCCTTGACTGGGGCTCCCTCTTAGCTCCCTGAGGTCAATGTACACCCTTCACACCTGGATGCTCTCCAGGGTACTGCCGATGTGGACATTCCCCTCTAGAAACATGGGAGAAGGGACATAGGATGTGAATGTCCCCCGAAGTTCACTTTCCTCAAGGCTACAACATGACATGCCTCCAAAAGGACTTGCTGTGCAGCCGTGACCTTTCTCCCCAGAACACCGCACTGTTACCATCAGGAAGTGTCACCGAGCTTCTGAGACTCTCACATCGGAGCCGCGTAGAAATCTGGATCAATTTAACAATTTCTCACTGACAGAAAGCCTCTGCCATGGAGAGCTCAAGTGGCTATCTCTGGAGATCTGAATTTTAAGGCTCATCATGGGCTCATAGGAGCTTTACCTGAGGACATTGGGTTATTTCTATAGAAATTGTGGTATAGATTTAACCAACGAGAAGTAACCCAGTGTGCATTTTATTTCTCAAAAAACCGTTCAGATCTAACAGGAATATCCCATAATTGACATGAAGCTAATAACACCAGACTAAGCAATTCTGAAATAAATAAAAATCAGCATCATTTGCGTTATCTTTGCCGTATGCAAACCATCTTCCTGGCATTGAGAATTTAGTAGATTTGACAGAATCCTAAGATGAGGCTTGGTTTATAAAGTTCAATTCTATTTTTAAACAGAGGAAAATAAGGTTTTAAAGAGAAGAACAAATCTCCCTTAAGCACTGACAGTAACTTTCCACATCTTGCTAGTCCACCTTGATGGCTGAATCCCAACTGCCTTAAGGGCAGAAAAAAGTTTTAAGCATAAAGGAGGGAAGCTTCAAAGCTGGCTCTTGTTTCTGAGCTTTCTAGTTGCAGAACTGGGTCTCCCTGGACATTAATATTTCAGGTTTCAGTGACTGAAGAAGCACATGGTCTCTCTGGAGAAAAACTGGAGGATCTCGGGTGCCTTCCTCAAAGAGCTTCAGAACCAGCTCCACGTCACCGTGTAGCCTGAGGTGCGGTCAGCCCGAAGAGGCTACTTGCCCTAAGCTTCAGAATGGGGTGAGTCCTGATTTGCATCAAAAATGTTCAGATTTTGGAACTAAGGAAAAGTTTTGTGCCCTCTTCAAAATTCAAGAAGTGGAAAAATCAGTAACTATACAAGTGTTAAGTTGGGAAACCCTGAAAGTAAAATAACACAAAACAAGGCTGAGATGGTCTTGGTAAGAAATTCTTCAGGGGGCCTCCCCAGTGGCGCAGCGGTTAAGTGCTGCGCTGTGGAGCTGTCGGCAGCGGCGACGTGAGTTCGATGCCCGGCCGGGGAGAATCCCACATGGCATGGCAGATCTCTCCTGCCTCGCCCGCTGCTCCCCTCAGCAGTGTATTTCTGATCTGCCTGTTCTGCTCCCTGCTCTGTCTCTGGTGAACCCTCTCGCCGCCCCACACCTCTGGCCTGTACCCCAGCTTGTATGTATAAATAAAAAATAAATCTTTAAAAAAAAAAGAAATTCTTCAGTATTGTGAAAGCCATTTATGCCAGGGGGTGATCACAGAGCTGAAAGTTCTCCTGGATGGAAGACGGCTTGTCCACAGGTACTTGTAGAATGTACACCCCTTCTAACATCCTCAGCAAGTCTTTGCCCAGATGCCCCCGTGATCCTGGTGGATACAGAAGTGGCCAGTGGTCTGCGTTGACCAGGGAAGTGTTGGGTCTTCTATTTAAGACTTTGGGGGCGCCCTTGAACTCAGGTGGACTGTCAACTTTGAGACACTGCAGGACCCCAGAAGGGCTTGGGGCACAGAGCTTGGGTGAATTGTTCTTTTTTTCTTGCAAAATTTCTTCTATTAAAATAGAACATGTGTGAATATTGTAAACAGTACAGAATTTTCTCAAATTGTAAGTTTGTCCTATAGCAATGAAGAGAGTGGGTGGAGTTTATGAGAGACAAACAATAAATGGGTACTGAGATACATTTCTCCCTGCCCTACACCCTCCATCCATCCACCCACCCATGCTCAATCCATCCATTCACCCACCATCATCCATCCATCCATCCATCCATCCAAACACCATCCATCCATCCATCCATCTATCCTCCATCCTCCATCCATCCTCCATCCTCCATCCACCCACCATTCATCCATCCTTCATCTATCTGTGCTCTCTATATCATATTGACTCTCCTTTCCTGGGAAACCCTGACTGATGTAGAAAGTTCATCATGGAAATTGTCAGTCAAACCAGATAAGTTTCTCTTGAATCCTCCTCCTCTACTGAAGACGTAAGTATGCTTCTTAATCTCTCTCTGCATCATTTTCTCCATCTGCACTAGAGTAGTAATGTTATAATTTTTTATGAGAATTAAATAAGTTCACACATTTAGGATGCTTTGAAGAGTTGTGGACCCAAAGCAGACATTTACTATAGCTTGGTCTCTATATTAATATTGATAAATGCTTATGCTGATTGCATAAGCAGCTGTCACAGACCACACTGACCGTCCTGTGAAAAAGCCCTGACCCTTCCAGCAATTGGCTTCAGGAGCCCTCAGCAGCTCTGGCTCCCCTGAACTGGCCATTTGCATACCAGTTCCTTTCAGGTCCTCGTCCGTGCATTTTTGTAATCCGCTGGGAGAAATTTTAGGTGCTGGGAATTCTATGCTTTGAAATACCTTTGCTGTCGTGTGAGGGTGGCCCCTGAGGTTCTAGGATAGATCTACAAGCCAAACATCATTCTGGAAAGAAGCCCGCCATGATTTCAATAGTGAGCTTGAAATGCCCCATCCGACCCGAGGGCCCTCACCGGCGTGCACGCCTCTGGCCACCTGCGCTGGGCAGGGATGTCTGCGGCAGGTTATATTGGATCTTGGTGCAGGCTCTGCTTATCAGTGTTCATTTCCCTTCCAAGATGCCAGATTTGTTTTGGAATGAGGTTTCCTCTTTTTGTAGTTTATAAAAATCTTGCATGATTTTTATAGAAAATTTATGAAAGTTTAGTAAATATGGAAAACTTGAAGGGAGAAATACTACAAAGAATTCCAATCTTTTTTTGTACCTATATTTAAAGAATTGTATGGTGTCTCTGGACTAGTATATTTTAACATAAATATCACAAATAGATGCTCCATGTGGAAAATTGGAAAAACAAAAACAAAAAATCCTCAGAAGTGCATAACAGTACGAAAAACCATGTTGACTGGTGTGTAGTTTCAGTTTTTCCTATACATTTAAGCACTTTAGAGACCGACATACTGATTGTGAGGACGGTTAGTACAAACGCCTGCTAAGCCGCGGGGTGGAGGTTTGTGCCTGGCGGGGGTCAGCCTTTCACTCTCTGTAAAAACATACTGAGTCAGGCCAGTTCACTGTTTTGTGATTATGTCTGTGCTCCTTGTGTGTTGTGTTTGCTGCAGGCTTCCTATCAAAACCTATTTGTGTCTCTATCAATGTATCTCTCCGTCCACCCACTCACCTACTCAAAGCACTTGGTTTTCTGCAAAGACCACGTGCCCAGCTTGGACAAGCCTCCCTCACGCGCCCCTCTGCTGCCGCCTGCATCATCCTGTACCCCCCTCTTCCTGTTGTGTTCCCGCAGGCTGACTTTCAGTCGGCCCCTCCCTGCCCGCGAGCCCTGGGCCGCTTTGCTGCGCGGAGCTTCTCCTGCCCCTCTGCGTTGCTCTCGAGTTTTCTGCTGAATTTGTCAGTTGCTCTTCCTGCTGCTCCTTGCTTGAATCCGCGTGTTCCTGACTCTTTTCTGCTACCTCTGACAAAGGGATGCCCGAATGGCATCTGCAGAGTCCCCTTGCCAGTAGGCCACTCACCCGCGGGCCCGGGGGTGGCATTGGTGCCCTTGGGAGGGCACAGCCCTGCCCATCACAAAGCGGGATGCTGGAGAACATTTACCCACGGAAGGTACAGACAGCAGCGGAGAGAGGGGCGGGCTCCGGAGGGCCGGGGGTTGCTGTCTGCATCAGGCAGGAGAGTGGTTTGTTCCAGAAGTTCTCCCGCAAGCGTCATCCAAGTTTAAACTTTGAATTGTGATGTTGACCTGCTAGTTTGTTGTTGGAAGTTGTAAATTTTTCTCCAAAAAAAAATTGTGATTACTTATCGAGGTAGGATTAACCTGCAAGAAGCTGTGCAGATTTAATTTACACAGAGTGCTACATCTGGGACAAGGGCACCCCTGCTAAACCAGCAGCACCACCGAGGCCTTTCCGCGTGTCCCCTCTCTGAGTGGCGTTAGTTATGCCAGTTTCTACACGTGCAATTAGGACATTTAGCAAAAGAGCTGCTGTCTTAGCTAATTTTATCGAACAGGACGGCGTCGTTGGGTCCGGGAGCGGGGCCGTGCGGCGGATCTCTGGGAGGTACCTGTCGGCGTCACGGACTCTTGATGCCTCTGGTAGCTGCCTCTCCTCTCCGTTTCCTCCTGGGCCCACCCTGGTCACCTCTTTCCATTAGTCTGACACCCTGCAGTGTTTATCTTCCCTAGTCTGTCTTATTTCATTTCACGTAATATCCCCTAGGCTGGCCCTAGGGGGCCACAAGGGCAGGATTTTCTTCCGTCTCATTCTGTTGCATTGTGTGATTATCTCTAGAGAGAAAATGTGATGTGCGTGTGCCTTTATGTGCATGTACAGGTGCGCAAGTGTATTTAGGAACCTCACTTTATATACACACGTCTCTCATTTTCTTGATCCATTCATCCATTGATGGACATTTGGATTTTAGGAATTATTTGTAGAAAATGAATTCTGCAATACTTAGCTCTTTGAATTTCTCACTGATCTCATGATTAAGTGCATCATTTTGGATTGCATCCTCTTGGATCCTCTTTGATTTAGGAAAAGCCATCCTTTCTATCTTTGCAGCTGCCAGGTAATAGTGATAGTAAGCACAGTGGGAACGTTTAAGAGTCAAATCCCAGAGCTTTTCCTCAGTAAACACTGAGGTGGTTATGGACCTTCTCGTCCTCTGAGATTACAGTAGAAAATTAAAAGTGTTCAACTTGTTCTATAATTGGCACTGCTTATCATTGCCATTGCACTGAGAAATAACCTTTGCTGCTAGCTGTTTCTAGTAAAGAAAGGCGAAATACAGAGAAGGGGAGATGGAGATTTCGCGTGCATTTCCGCAGTTAACAAGCAACAGTCAGATGCGACTCCATGGCGCTTTGGGGTGCCTTTTCTCAGTGCCAATGGGCTGGACTGCACCCCACTCTGGAAGAAAGATAGCAACAGTCCTGTTGCAGGAGGTGAGACCCAGATCTCATTTTGGGTGGAAGTGACACCAGAGGCCTAGGTGTGGCCGGGTGGGCAAGCATCTCACATCTTCTTTATTCCTCTTGATGTAGCAAAAGCTAGAGGGCTTCCAGAATTTTATTCTTAGTGATTCCATGAGAGGACAAAAAAAGGATCACTCCCCCGCAGAACCCCAGAGTGAGACCCCTTCACAGACAAGCTGTGTGCCGCGTTGTGTCTAGGTTTTGAGTGTCTACGAGTGTCTTGTAGCTATGGTGGAGACCAAGTTGGGAAAAATTCTCCCCCCAGTAAAAACACCCAGGGAGGTGCAGTGACTGTGAGTGCTGAGCATGTCCAGTGTGGGGGACACTCTGATAGGGCTGTTGAGCTCGGTCCACTGGGTGAACGAGTGTGGTGGTATTCAGGGGCAAGCCTACAAGCTGTACGTCAATGTATCTCTTTAGGATATGCAGTGGGTACCCAGGAAAAGCATCTAAGATCAGAAGGTTCTCGAATGGGATGTTATTTTGTCTACAAGACAAGGTAAGAATCTCTTACCTACACAATGGAACAGGTCAAAACCCAGTCTTGACAATGCTAATGTCACCTGTCTTTTTCGTTCTTGAATGTTCTAGGGTTCCTAGTGGCAGGCTAGGAAAGACCTTCAGTTCCACCCCAAAGTGACACCGTCTTTGAGTGCCTTGGCCCCTGTTATTGTCTTGGACACTCCATGAAAGTAACTGAGGGTGTCGCCATCTTAAGTCAAGAAAAATCACGAGTCGAATCACCATAAGTGGGGACTGCCTGTATTTCAAGTTCGAGTCTGTCCTGCATCTCTGGCACGCTCTTTCAACATCAAGGCCATCTCACTGCGGATGCCATTTCAATTTTTGTGGCCTGTATCAGTCATTTCACGATGGTGGCTTCCCTGGAGCCACAATCCTATCAGTGCAGCTGTCTTGAAGGGACACCAGCGAGTTTCTTCACCATCACTGGGTCTGCAGGGCGAGTCTGCAGAAGTTCAGCACCAAAACCCTAATTTTCAAACTGACAGAGCGTTGAAGGCTCAACTGGGCTATGCAGAGCTGTCAGCCAACACCCAGCTATGGGAAGCATGAAACAGTGTTTACCTTGCATGCCTTTGTTTTTATTTTTTTAATTAGAATTTCTTTTGTACTGTTTTTTTTTTTTTTTGTTATTGAGGTAACGTACAACACCGGCCAGGACTGGGGCGCAGGGCCCCCCCCTTCAGATGCTTTTTACGGCACCTCCATGGAGGTCTGCACTGGGGTCCCTTGCCCCGCTGGTAGCTTCAGTTCCATAGTCAAGTGTCTTGGGTTTGTTTTACTTTGGTTTCGTGTGTTCCTTTGTTTCCTTTCTCTCTATTCTACAAACGAGTGAGGTCATCTGGGGCAGGTGAGTGGGGACAAGGGGGCTTCTGGGTCAGCGAGCCCCTCTGTGTGCCGGAGGCCCCTCCCCTTGGTGCGCAACTCCAGGCTGCGCCGAGCGCAGCGTCACGTGGGGTTGAGTGGTGACGCGCGCCCCTGTGGGGACGTTCGTTATGACGCTGTCTCCCTCTGGAGGGGCTGATGATGGGTCTGTGCGTGCTGGGGAAACCTGGGTCCCTTCCACTCCATTTTTCCTAAAAGTGCTCTAAAAGATAGTCCTTAAAAAAAGAGAGAAAATGGGCATCCCTGGTGGCGCAGCGGTTAAGCGCTGCGCTGTGGAGCTGTCAGCAGCAGCGACGCGAGTTTGATGCCTGGCCGGGGAGAATCCCACATGGCGCGGCAGACCTCTCCTGCCTCGCCCGCTGCTCCCCTCAGCAGTGTGTTTCTGATCTGCCTGTTCTGCTCCCCGCTCTGTCTCTGGTGAACCCTCTTGCCGCCCCACACCTCTGTCCTGTACCCCAGCTTGTCTGCATAAATAAATAAATCTTTAAAAAAAAAAGAAGAATCTAAAAAAACAATCAAACTTAAAAAAAAAGGAGAGGAATGCCAAAGGGAAGAAACAAATCACACTCTGCCCGCGTGATTTCTGCAGGCCGACGCACGTTTGCCTTGTCCCCGGTGACAGGGAGTTTCCGAGGCTGGTCTTCTGAGAGTCAGTAAACACCCCGTTTGTTTCCCCACGAACGTTATGGTTTTGTGATGTGAGGAGCAAGGCGAGCCCAGCCCTCCAGCTGCAGTAAAATGTCTTAGTTTTGATCCAAATGTGCAGAGAGGGCAGGTCGCTGGCCCTGGGGTGGGGCTGGCTGTGCCCCATCCCAGCGGCTCCTGCCCGGCCCCCTGCCTTCCCACAGGGGGTGCCTGTGGCCCCGGTCATGCCCGTCACGTGCTGAGCGAGGCCGGGAATCGGGCTGGAAACTCCTCTGCTGAGACAGCTTTTATCTTGAGGGAAAGAGAAGGAGCTGAGTGGACCCCAACACAGGGAACGAAATGCTCTGTCGTGTTTGAGCATTTCTGGTTGCAGTGCTGGTGGGTCCCGGCTGACAGTGTTCCAAAAGTCCAGGGCCCTCCCCTTCGTTTGTTTCAAATAATGGAGAGTTTCGGGGAGCTTTGGAATCTTCTGGAGTAACCCAGTCACTCATGTAGTTGGTGCTCACGTCCACTCCGTGAAGATTTGAGGGGTTTGCTGCCACTCCGGAGGCCTTCCAGATCCAGGGCGCAGCGGTGACACCCCCTTTTTTGATTGTGTCTGCTGTCCGTGTGACCCAAGGGACGCCCGCAGGGACGCTGGGGGGGGGCCTGAGTGGACGCAGGACCCCGCATCTGGTCCCCCTTATTTTGCCCACGCTCTGGCCGTGACTCATCTTGATGGCTTCTGAGGTCAGGACAGAGGCGGCGGCCCCAGGCGAGGGGCGCTGTGGACTCCTTTTGCTGGCTGTAAATTAGAGCTGTGTTTGTCTGAGCCATCAGGAGACTATAAATCGTGGCCTGCTCACCAGCGAAGCAGTCAGCTTAGCAGTTGTGTGCTTTTAGAGAGAAACGTGGAGAAACCTGGACGCTTTAATCACATCAAGCTTGTGAGTTTGGCAAAAACAAAAGCATAATTTGCAACTAACGTACAGAAATCTAAAGATTCCAGAAATCCAAAATTGACAGATCTCCAAGTCTTCTCCCCGAAGGATGGCAGAAGGGTCGTGGTCTTCCAACCGCCGTGTCTTGCCATGGATAATAAATTTGATAGTCTTGGTTTGGCAACTCGGGGGAACGAAAGCAAAGCAATCAGGAAAGCGCGGGCGAGGGTTGAATCCGGCCATGAATCTGGTCGTCTTACAGTGGTTTTATTTTGCAATGCTGTAGAATCCTAATGAGATGCGAAAGGAAAAGGCCTAGAAAAATGCGGATTTCCAGTGGGCACAGACAAAGCCCTGTCAGCTAAAAGGATATAGTGAGGGCACAAAGCCTCCCTGGGGCCTGGCCCGACCAGCATCCTAAAACACCCTATTTTACACCATCCGATTGCAGAGTGTGAGAAAAACGGCCAGGACATTCTCTGGAACGGAATAAGCAAGAGAGCTGGGCTGTTGATGTTAAGAAACTTGATTAGCTTGGATCAAAATTGGTTTGGTTTGTTTTGGTGGGCTTAAATGTTCAGAAAGAAAAAGGTCAGGTAATATAAGCATGTATTTTGTAAAATAAAGCAGTCTTTGGCATATTAACTGAAAAAGGCAAAACAAACAGAAAATGGGGCCCGGCCTTTACTTCGAGAACAAAGGGGGCAGAAGTGTTGGCTTAGAGCGTGCCCACAGAAGCTAAGGGGGCAGAGATCAATAGCTTGCACATATTTGTTATGATTTGTGTGGGTGTTTTTTCTGGCTGGGGAGAACAGCTCATTTTTTATCCCTTATGCAATATTCAAGGCGCTTGTGCGCCCAGGGAATTCCTCCCGGCTTCTCAAAGTTCCCCTACTACAGGGATGAATGTGGGGCCAGGGCCCCAGGGTGGTGGAGCTGACCTCTGCCTGGGTGCCCGCCATGCTGGGGGGGTCCTGGAGAAGCTGGCCCAGCGCTCGGGCCAGCGGGGCGGGGGTCCTTGCATTTACACGCATTTGTGTAAGGCGGGGCTGGGGTCCTCTTGTTGGGGTGCACAGGTCATGCTTAAATTCCCCTAATCTCAGCAACTTCCTTTAAAAAGTACAGACTCTTCACCCTACCCCGGAAAATATCAGTGCGAAAGGCCGGTGTGGTGATGCAGGACCTTTGCTTTGGACAGTTTGCCTGGCAGGTCTGGGCGGGACGTCGCTGAGGAGTGGCCGCTGGCAGGGAGGCGGCCGGCGGTGACCTGGCGCGCGTTCTGGGCACTTGCTTCATGCCCGGCCGTCAGCTCTGCTCTCCGCATCTTCCTCCTCTGCCCCCCCCACCCTCTTTTTAAGGGGAGAAATACCAGCAGAAAGGAGGGGAGCCGCAGCCAGCCAGGCACTCAGGATGAAAAAACCACCTTTCTTCTTGGTTTGATTCACGGGGTCTCGAGGAAAGCGGGGCGTGAGGGCGGGTCCCCTGCGGCCGCTCGTGCTCCTGTTTTCCCCTTTCCCGGCCGGTCTGCGCAGCACCCTCCCGGGGCCAGTTCAGACGGGAAATGCCCGCCTGGACACTTCAAGCCCTTTCACCCTGAGGCTCCTCCCATCTGCTCTCGCCTGCACAGACTTGGGGGGCACACGGCCTTCCCAGGAGCCCAGAGTGGGCCCCTTCCCGAGCCGAGCACACAGAGCCCAGGAGAGAGGGCGTCCTCCGGGAGCGCGTGCCCGTGGGCGAGGCCGCCCCCTCCCCCCCAGTTCTTGCAGACCCTCAGCCTGGGCTGCTCCTGGGTGAGCCTCTCACCAGTCAGCCCAGCGGGAGGGATCAGCCCCTGGCAGGGGCCTTGGGGCCAGTCAGCAGCGCTGGCCTCGCCGCGGAGGGTCCACACCACAGGCCGCATCTCCGCCATCAACCTCCTGACTAATCGCTCAAAGGCGGGGGTGGGGGGTGATTGCGGAGGCCCGTGGCCAGGGGAAGAATGAGTTGGAGGAAGTGCCAGCATTTTCTCCACAGGCCCCAAGGCAGATTTCTCCTGGGGGTTCTGAAGAGCCCCCAGTAAGTCCCGAGCGTTTCCCTGCCCTGGAAGGAAACAGCGCGCCCTGTGCGTCCGCTCTTCCTTCTCCAGCATCTCGCTGCGGCTCCGGCACCGGGGACGCGGCTGGGGCACGTGTGTCCCTGCTGTCCCGGGGAAGAGCCGCCAGCGGTGGGCTCCCCGTTTTCTGTGTAACTCACGCCCCGCTTTGCACGCGCGTCCGGCGGTTTCTTTCAGATGAGGCGGTGCTGTCCCCGGGGGGCTGGCTCCGACCCGACCCTCGCCCGCTGGCCGGCCCACTGGGAGGGCTGGGCTCACGCTCTTGGGGGGCTCTCCCCCAGTGGCTGCGTGGGGGACGGAGCAGGCCTGGCCCGGCCCAGCATGGGCTCCCCCACCCCGGGGCGCCCCCATCCCCGGGCTCCCCCACGCCCGAGCTCCCCCACACCCGGGCTCCCCCAACCCGGGCCTCCCCCAACCCGGGGCTCCCCCACCCCGGGCTCCCCCACCCCCGGGGCTCCCCCGCTCCCGGGCACCCCCGCCCCCGGGCTCCCCCACCCCCGGACTCCCCCGCCCCGGGGTTCCCCCACCCCGGGGTCCCCCACTCCGGGCTCCCCCACCCCGGGGCTCCCCCATCCCCGGGCTCCCCCACCCCCGGGCTCCCCTACAACCCACCCCCGGGCGCCCCCGCCCCCAGGCACCCCGGCCCCCGGGCTCCCCCACCCCTGGACTCCCCCACCCCGGGGCTCCCCCACGCCTGGGCTCCCCCACGCCGGGGCGCCCCAACCCCCCGGGCTCCCCCATACCAGGCTCCGTCGCTGCACGAAGCTGGGCCCGGGGTTGGGGGGCGGCGGGGCAAGGAGGGAATGAAAGCGGATGCTCACTGAGCAGCGCCCAGACACGCCGGGCAGCTCCGGCCGCGCAGCTCTCTCCGGCCCCCGCTCCGCCTGCCCGGCCCCGCCCGCCTGATTCCCTCGTGGGCACGGGCCCCACGGCGGGCGCGGATGCGGGCCCGAAACCTCATCCTGCTGGAAAACGAACATCTGCGGCTTGTTATTTTTTCTTCTTTGCGACAAATGGATGCACACTCACTGTCAACAATTGGGGAAGGGTTAAAATAGCCCCGAAATGGATTATAATTCGGTAACTCGCGGAGTGCCCATTGGTAGCCGAGGAGCTTTCGGTGGTTTTTCTGACTCTTCACACCGGGGTTGTTCTGCAGATGTGCTCTTGGGTTCTCGCTCTGCCTCTTTTAAGTTGTATCATTTTATACGGAGGTGACATCGGTTTGCAACACTGCGCACAGGTCTGGCTGTCACTCCTCAGGTGTGTCACCCCTCAGCCCCTGGGACCCCTTCCCTTTCACGCCCCCCCCCCAGGTAATTTTGATTCTGCAGTCACACTTCCAGGGTTTGTTTTCACTTGGTTTTGTCTGTTCCTTTGTTTTGTTTCTCTATATTCCCCACACGAACGAGATCATCTGGTATTTGTCTTTCTCCTTCCAACTTACTCTGCTTAGCACGGATTCCTTCTCCGCTCACACGTGCTCTTCCAAATTGCTTAGTGTTAAAATTTTAGATCAATGCCTGCATGTCTATGTAGCTGTCACTTAAAGTTGCGGAGCTCAACCTGAAAGCTGAGGTGTGCCCTGCACATGGCAACCTTCCCTACGGAGGTTCCCCCAAACCGCATGGCACAGGTCTGTGCACCCACGAGGCCAGCCCCTGAGAGCAGCAGGTCCCACCCCCAGCGGTGCAGCTGTGTGTTTCGCTGGCAAAATATTAAGATTCTCATCTACTTAATTTCTGGTGACAGAAATAGTCCTCCCCATGTCCACTGTCTGTGCACCAGAGGATATTCCTTGTGTAATACACACTCACCTACCTGCCTGCTCCTGAGGTGATCTCTAGTTGCTGGGTCGGGGAGACCACAGGTCCTAGAAATTTATAGGGCGGAGACCTCGGTCAGCACCCTCCTTCCCAGCAGTGGGGAAACCACTCATTCTTCTCTGTGTTGTTCTGAGAGGTGTTTTGTTTCTTGTGCTTACAATTAGACAGTCTTGTTTAAAACTATGCCCTATTTTTATAATAACGCCAGACTACATCCCAGAAATATCCATTACAATATTATGTTGGCAGTCCCATTGGGTACATTTTCTGCATATTTAGGAAAATGGTCCTGGCCAAGTGATTTCATTTATAGAAAAGGATCTTCATTAAAATATGATGTAATCTCTTGTATGAGCAGTGCTGGCAAGTTTGGTTTAATTTTTCTCTTCTCCTTGGCATTCCTTTCTCAAAAAAATACATTTTTTTCCTTCCAACTTGCTTTCTTCTTTAACTTACTTTATAGAAAACAATATATTCCTTTGATAGCTAAGTGTAAGTTAAAAATGCTAGCAAGAGGAATGAAGAAGGAAAAAGAAGTAGGAATAATTTGTGGTTCCTTGGGGGGTTGAATAGGAAAAAGCTTAAGCAACCAATAATTTCTAAGTCAAACACAAAAAGTTAGTAGCAGAAGGAAAATCCTGGCTGTGGGTCATCCAACCTGGAGGAGGCACCGCCTCCTGGCCAAGACTAGGTTCAGCTGACAACTTGCATTTTGGGGTTGTGTCGTTGGCACGTCTTGGACAAGGTATTTCAGAGAGGACAGCCATTGACAGTCTGCTCCCCACCCTCTAGGGACCCCCAATGTCTCATACCCATTATCATCTCCCAGGGCCAAGCAGGCAGATGCTTCCTGAGGACTCAGAGCTGTGCTTGAGAGGGACCCAGAGCCGCGGTGGGGGAGGGGGAGCCTGGCTGGCTGTGGGGTGTCTGGCAGGTTAGGGTATGGCCAGGAGTTCAAACCCTGAAGAGATATCTGTGGTCAATCGGAAGTCGAGTCAGCACTTTCTCCTTGTCCACTGAGCATCCTGTCCCAGAGGAACTTGCAGAGGGCTGAGACGATCAGGCGATTCCAGTGTCCTCCAGAGTCTTGCTTCTCTTGTTGCTGTGGTTGAACTTTTAAAATTCTTTGCTTTTTACTGCAAAAGAAGCTCTTGGTTTTATGTTCATTGGTTTAAGAAAACCTCTCTTGGGTGCTGAGCCCTGTTCTGGGGATGAAGGGGCACCCACTCTGTGGGTGTCAGAGTAGAGAGGAAGAGCAGTGGTGCCCTGCCAAGACCCAGCAGGGGGGTTACTTTTGCAAGAATGATGCTGAATGCCCCACTGGGCTGAATTAAAAATTCAGAGCCCAGGGCCTCCCTGGTGCGCAGCGGGTTAAGGGCAGCACTGTGGAGCTGTCGGCAGCTGTGGTGTGAGTGTGAGTTCGATGCCCAGCTGGGGAGCTCCCCACAGGGCACAGCAGACCTCTCCTGCCTCGCCTGCTGCTCCCCTCAGCAGTGTATTTCTGATCTGCCTGTTCTGCTCCCCAATCTGTCTCTGGTGAACCCTCTCACTGCCCTTCACCTCTGGCCTGCACCCCAGCTTGTATGCATAAATAAATAAATCTTTAAAAAAAATTCAGAGCACAGGGACCAGGATTTGGAGAAGAGAATCAATGATTCAGGGTTCCCTGGGTGCCCCTCTGTGAACTCACGAGCCCCGCCTGCCCGCACGCGCACGCCTTTGGTCTGGTCTTGCCTGCAAGCTCGCGGTCAGTTTCTCAGAAGGTGGCGAGCCGAGGAGAGGAATTGCTGAGTCCCAGGCAGGCCCTTCACCCTGCAGGTGCCTCCGACTCCCGCAACTCAAGACCCAGATCGTGTCCTAAGTGCTCATTTTTATCTGCAAATTGTCCCCCCTCCATTCTGCTTTTGTGGACATACATGTTGGGTTCATGTTTGAACACAGAGACAAGTTACACATTGACGAGTAAATTCAAAGAGACCCCTCCGGTTCTCCATCTCGGCACGGCCCTGGCTGACACTGGGATTCTACGCAAACCTGCAGTGTCTATTTCGCGCCGCAGATTCTCCCAGCACGGCAAGGGCGCAGGGCTGCAGGTTGGAGACACAGGCCAGTGGTCATTTTACTGTTTATTGTTTACTTGATGAAACAGATTTCTTTCACGCCCTCTTAGTTTTGAGATGGGCTGACGCCTTTGTGTGACTTCAATGCCCATGGTCCGCAGGGGCCGAATGCTGCCGTGGAGCTGAGGGCGGGGGGCTGTTCTGGGTCTGTGGACATGGGGGGGATGTAGTTACTCGCACAGTTCACATCGTGACTGGTCCCCCCCAAAGGCAACCAGATAATGCAGCCGCGTGTCTGGGGCTGTCCTGGGCGGGCAGCTGCTGACAGCCCCCTGCAGACAGGGCTTCACTGGCCAGGCCGGGCCCCGCAGGCTGGCCTCCCCAGTGCCAGGGCGGTAGACGGGGCCGGCCCTTCTCTGACGACGCCTCCCAAACAGGGAAGGAAGAGCCGGAGCCAGCTTGGGGCCCAGCCCCGTTCGTCCTGACACCTGAGGTTCCCTACGGAGATGTGACTTTAGGGTTCTTTAAAAACCCACTCAGCACCCCCTACCCCAGCCCCCCAAGCCAATACTCGCTATCTGTGACATGCCGATTAGCAGCGATCCTCTTTGTTTTTCTACTTTTTTCTGTTTGCCTCCAGCAACATTTAGACTGTGGCTGAGTTTTTAAAATTCTGGTTTCTCTTTCCCAGAGAGTCACAGGCTCTGAGGCTGGGGATAGATCTCCTAGAGCATCTCTGGTGTGTCATCTTACTGACATTTCTTTGATAAGTCCTGGGAGTGTTTTAATTGGCACCATCATCCCGGTTTCAGTGATCTGCACAGATTGTCCTGTGGCTAAGTTCATCATCGGGGCCTCCTCCATTTCCATTTCAAAGCCTTTACCCTCCTGGACTCAGGGAGTCTTCTAGGCTAACTCAGGGAGCAGCAGGTGGACCTGGGGAGGCGCCTCCGCCCCGTGCCAGAGGAGAGGGCGGAGCCCATCTCGCGCCCGCCCGGGGTGGGCAGTGCCTGCGGGCGAGCTTCCGGAGGATTCGAAATGCCGGTCGGTTGTTCTGCTGCGCCTTTATTTTATCTTCCTGAGCAGTGGTAGCAGTAGTGACAGTTAAAGCATTGCTCTGCCAAATTAAAGCAAAGCTAAGCAAGTCGTCAGCCGTGCACGCGCGCACGCACTCACGCACCTGGGCGCGTGCCGGAGCACCTGCTTGTCCCGGGCGTTGCTCCAGGTTCAGGGGATGAGGTTGTGCATGGTGCAGACATGGTGTAAGGAGAAGAGGAAAATGGGGGGAAAATCAATATGGCGTCTGAAAGGGAAAAGAAGCGTGCGCCCTGGGGCGGCAGGGCTGGTCGTTCTAAAGGACACGCCAGCAGTTCGTTTTAGAGGCAGGACAGTGTGTCCAGGGCAATGGGAATGAGCAGCCCAGCTTAGCAGCTGGCCTTGCCCGGCTCTGCGACCTTGGAGAAAGACTTACTCAGCCTCCCTCGATGTGATGCTGGCGTTAGGGTGCCTCTTCCGGGGGTTGCTGGGAGGACTGGCGGGGGTTGCGCGTTAGTGCTCAGCCAGCGCCTGCACAGCTGCACATGCGGTGTGCTACGCAGAGGTTGCTGCTGTGCAGTGGCCTGGCTTACACAAGTCAACGGGAAACTTCAGACTTTTCAAGATGTCCTGATATAACAAGGAATACAAAGCAGATAGACAAAGGAATTGGCCAAGAACTTTATTAAATGACCTGTTTGTAGAACAAGTTAGGGAAAGCTCTAGAACTCCATGAATCTCTATAGAAGATCCGGGAAGACCTTGGATGCCCTGTCTTGGGAACATGGCTCCCAGCATCCCAAGTGAGCTCGCCCCGGGTGGGTTTCTGTTGCAGAGGACAAGGAATCACACACTTTTCATTTGGGCTTTGTCCACACAAACTGGCTGAAGACCCCTTTGGAGGCGCACTCCGCGGTGCCCAGACGGAAGAGCAGGCCGGTGGTGAGGAACTCGGGTGCCTGAGGGCTGCGCCTGCTGACGCGTGGTGACAGCTTCAGGAAAGGGGGAGCTCAATGGGGAACGAGAGCTTTGGCATTCGAGTGCCCGACTTGGGCCCATCTCTGAGGGGAAGGCATGTTAGGGGCAGACCTGGAGGGGTGGCTCAGGGGATGCCCTCCATTCAAATACAGAGGGGCTGTGGCCCCTGGCAAAGCCTGGGAAGGAGTCCCAGACCCCCTTCGGGGAGGTGGAGACAGCCCCAGCTCTCTGCCTCCGCTGTGAGCACAGCGGCTTCCTCTGGGGGCAGAACCGCAGGCTCTCAGCAAGAAGCGGCAGCGATGCTATCAGAGGGTCTTTATTTGTGGTCTTTAAAGTGGAAAGACAAATTATGGAGGAAGTTTTTTCCTTCTTTTTATAAGCACAGCTCTAATTAAAAGAATTACAAAAGCTCTAAAGAAATATGAAGCTCTAGTTGATGACATATGTGCTGGGGATTTAAGGATGACGGTAGCCAAGGGCAACAATTCACTTTTTAATGCACAGAAGTTGGAGTGGACGGTGGATAAAGGGATGGCTGCATGAACAGACACACAAGTAGGCAAGTATAATAAGGTAGTAAAAAATGAACATTAGGAGATGGTATGGATTTTTAAAAAGATTTATTTATTTATGCATACAAGAGCTGGGGTGCAGGCCAGAGGTGTGTGGGGGGTGGTGAGAAGATTCACCAGAGACAGAGTAGGAAGCAGAACAGGCGGATCCACTGGAATCCACTGCTGAGGGGAGCAGCGGGGAGACAGGAGAGGTCTGCTGCGCCCTGTGGGAAGCTCCCTGGCCGGGGATTGAACTCGTGCTGCAGTGGCTGCGACAGCTTCACAGTGCTGAGACTTATCCCCTTGCACCACCAGGGAGGCCCCAGTATGGATGTTTGTTATATAATTCTTTCAACTTGTTTTTACATGTGAATATTTTCTAAATACAGTGTTAGAGAAAATACTAAAATAGTACTTTACATTATAGTAAGCATGGATCAGATGTTTGACCCCCAAAGGGATAAGTGCTTCATGGCTTCGAGTCCAGGAAAACTGAAAAGAATAATCGTTTCTATTTTAAAAGGCGTGTAAATCATGTGTTTTTGCTGGGCCTTTGTTCTTTGGCCAGCAGAGCAAGATGTGCTCAGCACCAAGGACAGTGGCTGGCCCATAGATTGATTTGTGTCACCCCGAGGGTAATCGAAGCCTCTGTCCTGGCAGAGAACACCCAATCTGCAGACTGGAATTTGTCTTAAATGCTAGTAGAAATATCCTAATAGCAGTTTGTCCAGTTTGTTCATTCTGTATGTGGATCTAATAGGAACTGTGATTGGACATTATTTGGATGAAAAGAATATAGGATTTAGTCATAAAGGGACTTACAATCAAAAAGAAGAATGAACATTTATTTGTCACTCAGGTGCTCAAGAACTCATGAGAAACTTGAGGCCGGTCTCACAGTGAGGAGATCCCCAACTTTGCAAAGCTCATGGCCCCTGCCCCTAGCACCCTAAACACAGAATGTATAAAGTGGGGTTCACATGTTCACGTGATGCCGAGTAACTTGTATTCTATAAAATAATAATAATAATAGTGAATAGAATATATACTGTACTAATACACAATAATGACAAGTTATATATATGCTCTATAAAATAATAAAGTATAGTAACAATATTCAATGTTATATGTTAGTACAACTGTATTATGATAGTTACATATTATCAGTACAAATAGATAACAGTGTAATATGTATTGTCAAGATATTATTGTTACTTGTGTACAATAAATATAGAACAACTGTGTTTCAGAAATGTCAGCTTGCCAAGTAGTTGAGTGTAAACCTTTCAAGAATCATTCACTTAATTACAAATTTCCAGATGTTTGGTGCCATTTTGGTTCTTTGGTGTATAAATGCTCTAAGTTCCCTTGGGAACTTCTCATGTAATTATTCAGAAATAATAGGAAGGGATTTGGATGAAAAAGACTTGAAGGTCAGATCAGGATTTAGAGTTATTGCCAACAACCTGGAATTTTAGGGTGCTATGGAGTTCCTGTGAACCTGCTGAAGCCAAGTTTTTTCTTGACTGCCCTTAAGGTAAACACTTATCTTCATTATTGGGGAATAGATTTGTTTCTAATTGGAATGAGGCTGTACTGGCATTTTTTTTCAGGACAAGTTGACCCTTTCCCTTTAGATTATCTTTGAAATCTCTCCCATTGTCTGAACTAGCAATGAAAATTTATTCTACAAGGAAAAAGGGAGAACAACAAAGTAAATGAATTACCTTCTTCAGTGTGCTAAAAGGCCACTGCGTCCCGCTCTGAGTTCCTCTCGGTGTTTCATCCGTCTGGACGCCACGTGGCATCCGCAGAGACGCATCCGCAGGCCCCGGCGGGGCGGAGGCCGGGCCTGGCCAGACGCGCACCGGGACAGAGCGCGCAGAGGCTGCAGGCGGGAGGAGAGAGGCTTCCGGGCAGGTTCTGCGCGTGCCGGGGGCACATGTGGGGCCGACTGCACACACACAGCACACACACACAACACACAAGCACACACACTCACACGTAAGCACATACAGCACACAAGGCAAACAAATACATGTGCAGACATGAACACACACACACATGCACAAGCACCACACACGAGCACTCATACACACAAGCACAACACAACGCATATGTATACACAAGCGCACAACACATGGGCACACACAAACACAGACAGCACACAACTGCACACATACACACATGCACACATGCACAAGCACACACAACACACAAGCACACACAACACACGTACATGCAAGCACATAACACACACACAAATACAGACAACACACAATTGCACTCATACAGGCATGCATGCACAAGCACATACAACACACATGTGCATACAAGCACACACAGACGACACACACCCACATACATACAGGCACACACATGCACACATCACACACAAACACATGCAAGTACACACTGTGCACACAGGAAGAGGCACATACAACATGCCTGCACATGTGTACATATGATCGTGCACACACATGCACACACAAAATGCCCACGTGTATGTGAACATGGGCGGGAACAAGCGTGTCTGCGGGGCGCCCAGGAGGGCCTGGCAGGGGCGCGGCCGAGCGGCAGGCGGGGCCGGAGGAGGCAGAGCCGAGGCAGCAAAACCTGGGCGTTTCCAGGAGAGCGAGGTTGCCTTGAGGTCAGAGGCCGGATGACAGGGCCTGGGCCGGGAGGCGCTCACTGCAGGCGCCCGCTTCTCTCCATGCTGGGCGCTGGCAGGGGCCGGGGGGCAGGAGCTGGCGGGTCCTCGGGTCCCCAGAGAGCACGGACAGCCCGGGTCACGCCTTCAGAGGACAGTGCGTGGGAGGGACTTTGGCTTCTGTTTCCTCTCAGTGGCGTTTTTTAAAAACACAACCAAAAAGCTTTGATCTCAATTATTTGCATTCCCTCTGCAGTTCTTCAGGGAGCACTTATTACCAATCAGAGAAATAGAAAACGAACTATTTCTGGGCCCCCAGGCAACTATATAATCGACTATTGTCTTGGAACGAAATCACTCGGCTCAAAAAAAAGCTAACCCTGCCAAAAGACGCCTGAGATACAGTGAAAAGGAGGATTTTTAATAAAGATGCCTGAGGTTTGCTGTAAAAATTTAAGGCAGAGAATTGGAATTGCGTTATGGACTCTCCTTTTGCACCTAAAGAACAAAGAAGCCTGATTCCAGGGCGAGGCGCCCGCAGCCCACCCTCAGGCGCGAGGAGCCGGCTCCGCAACCCCCAGAGGGGAAACTGAGGAAGGAAAATGCATCGGGAGCAAAGCGAGCGCCGTTCAGCACAGGCTGGTGGGCGCCGTCGCCCGAGGGTCTGGCTGAGGCCGAACAGCCCCCCAGCGTGGTGGGGGCTGCGCCTCGTCCCCGACCTGCCTCTGGGCGGCTGGAGCGTCCCCCGGCCACGCCGCCCAGAGCGCGCGAGGGGCAGCCTTTCCCGGCCGGCCTCACAAGCCGCGCGCCCTCACGGTGCTCTCTGCCTGTCGGCGGGGGGCCGGCATGGGCCGCACCCGGTTTAGAGCCCGCCCGGCGCTGGCGTTTTCAACAAGATGAGGCAGCAGAAGCCCGAGAGACGGGTCCCACCTGCCCGGACTCACGCGGCAGCCCCCGGGCCGGCGGCTCTGGCTCCTGTCTTCCTTCCTTCCCTCTGGCTTGGCACAGCTCCCTGGGGGCACCCGCCTGCCCTCCGTTCAGGGAAGCTGGCGTTTGCCCTCGCCCTGGTGCTGCGAAGGATCTTCTAGTAGTCTCCCCCTCAACGGGGCTGCGCCTTTAAAGAAATTTCTGCTTGGAGGCAAGTAGAAAAACACTGCTCGAGATTTTGTCATGTAATTTTTTTTTTTTACTATATTAGAGCTTTTTTCCAGGGATAAAAGCTTTTCCATTTCTCCTCTTCTCTGACCCTTCCAGATTAGCTTTTAAGAAGACTATGATGTCAATAAATCATTTTTATTGCCAGAGGTATCTGACTTCCCTTTTATAAGAATTTTAATATGCCTTCTGAGTTTTATGCACGGCGGGTGAAGATTCTGAGGAGGAGCTGATACATCTTCTGTGCTGGAGAGAAAGCAGAATTAGGGTGTCCAGCTACAATCTGGACATTTCTCTCTCCAGAGAGATCTTTTTTTTAAAGATTTATTTATTTATGCATACAAGAACTTGGGTGCAGGCCGGAGGTGTGGGGGTGAGAGGATTCCCCAGAGACAGAGTGGGGAGCAGAACAGGCAGATCCACTGAAGTACACTGCTGAGGGGAGCAGCGGGGAGACAGGAGAGGTCTGCTGTGCCCTGTGGGAAGCTCCCTGGCCGGGGGTCGAACTCGTGCTGCAGTGGCTGTGGACAGCTTCATAGGCTGAGACTCAACCCCTGCACCACCAGGGAGGCCCTCCAGAGAGATCTTAATGGATGTGAAAATAATATGACATAAAAATTCCAGATCTTGAACTGGAGAACGTCTCCCAAACCTGTCTCTCCTCACATCATTCCTTCCTTCCGGTGGAGGCGGGGCTGGGGGTCACCTTCGGGAGCCCCCTTAGTTCCACGTGCCTGTGTCTGTGTGTGCCGCGGTCCTTCTACTTTTCCTCGTTTCCTGCCTTTGTGTATTAAGGGGAAGAAAGACAGTCTGTACCATTTCCTGGCCACGTTTAACTTGGTCCTACATTCTTTTTATTATTTTTTAAGATTTATTTTATTTATGCATATAAGAGCTGGGGTGCAAGCCAGAGGTGTGGGGCGGTGAGAGGGTTCACCAGAGACAGAGTGGGGAGCAGAACAGGCAGATCGACAGAAACCCACTGCTGAGGGGAGCAGCGGGGAGACAGGAGAGGTCTGCTGCACCCTGTGGGAAGCTCCCTGCTGGGGATCGAACTCATGTCGCAGCCGCCGACAGCTCCACGACGCTGCGCTAACCTGTTGTGCCACCAGGGAGGCCCGGGGGCCCCAGTCTTGCTGTGTGGGCCGTCTCTGGATCTAGCTAGAGCTGTGCTCTGGGTCTTGTCTAAATCTTGGAATATTTCACCAATCTCAGGGGCTTTGCCCAGACTCTACCCCCCGCCCCGACTTTGTCGTTGCGACCCTAAAAGCGCAGAAAGAAGAGACCCTGTCACTCTACCGGCCTCTCACTGGTCTCTGCGGCTCAGCTGGGGCGTCGGGCAGAGGGGAGAGAACTCGGGATTTCGGGGCAGCTTGTCGGACCTGCGTCCGAGGCGACGCGGTGGCAGCTTGCAGCGGCACCTGCGGGCGAGTGGGCCCTCACCTGCGGCCTCTGTGGCGTCTTGCAGGGGAGCGCGGACTGGGGCACGGGCCCAATGGTGGGCACCTGGAGCACTGGGTGGGCACGTGTAGGTGTGCACACCTGGGCCTGGCCGGACGTGAGGGCGACGTCACGCAGGGACAGGCCAGCCACGGGCGGACGGCTGCAGAGAGTGAGACCACGAGAGGAAGCCAGAGAGCCTGAAGAGGGAGCAGAGATTCCGGGGGGCCGGGAGGGGCTGCCTGGCCGGCCCGAGCCGGCCTCCCTGCCTGGCTCGCCTGCAGCGCAGCAAAGCCTGGAAAATCAGCGGGGGCTTGGGGCTCTCCTTATGCTGCTGCCGGCGTCACGGGGAGCTGCCTGTGCTGCTGGCACGACGCACCCCGACAGGCAGCTCTGCCCAAACCTTTCCCAGAGGGAACCCAAGAATCCCACTCTCTGGACGCACTTCCTGGACCCCGCCCCGGACCCCAACCCCTGGACTCTCCGCCTTGGCTCCCCCCTGGACTCCCCCCTGGGCCCCATCACCACCGGTGAGGAGACCCACCAATGGGGATCAGGGAGGTGCCATGGATTTGTTCAGTTGCTCGGAGGCTTTTAAGTCCTTCAAGTGTGTTTTAACTGCCGCACCTGCCTCTCCGACTGCAGCCTGAGGCGCTGAAGCCTCCAACGCCCGTCTCCACCTCGGCCACCTCCCACCCCTGCCGGCCCTCTGCTCGGCCGTCGGGGGGCCTGGCGTTGCTCACAGCTCCTGGGCCTTCCGGCCTGCTGGAGGGGCCCCTGCTCTTCCCCGCCGCCGGGCGCCCTGGCCCCCTCGCTGCCTCAGCCCTCAGCGGGGCGGGCACGTCGTCGCCCAGACCCAGACAGGTGAGACACTCACCTGCCAACCCCCAGCCCCGCTCAGCTGCAGCTACTGGTGATAACAGAGATCTGGCCTCCCGGCTTAGCTGAATCGGACTTCTCTATAAAAGTAATGACTTCAGTCTGCTGGGAAATATTCTGAAGGTTAATATCCCAGACTGCAAGAGAAAATGAACACCGAATTGCTTCCAGTCAGCTCAAACACATAATGATTTGTGATGTTTCCTAATTACATTTTTTATTGCAAAATGGATTGATGCCCACGTCTCTAAAAGCAGCCACAGGGCTAGCGGGTGAGCGGGACCGTCCAGGTTGAGAATATTGTCCGTTTTTTCCAAATTCTTTTCTTTCAAATGTAACTCTTTTTATGAAAATAACAATACGATGAAGCCGCTTACAATACATATTCATTAAATCAGTGTGTGGAGATGAAATACTTTCTGATGAATAATTCCAATCAAGAATTACTGCCGGCAGAGCAGGGCTCACGTTAGAATCACCCACATGGAAATGGCTCCCCATGGAAGAAGTAGCAGTATTTGAAAATAGATGGATCAAAACAGAACAATATGAGAAAGAATGTGGGGGACTCCTCCCCCCGATTTTGTTCCAGGAAATCAAAATATCATACTTTTGAAAACTGGTATTACAGTATTGTTTTGTTTTTGTTTAGTTGATGTTGCTTATTATTTTTGTGGGTTTTTTTTTTTGATAGCAGTGAACTCACTTCCAACAAATCTTCTAAGTGGTTAAAAATGATTTTGTTTTTAACCATCTTGACCTACTTGTGCTAGCGACTCTTTCCAAGCAGCAAAAAGAAAGGAAAATTACTAAAACAAAAAGCCCACACTAGTCTCAGAAAAAGAATTTGAACAAATGATGACCTCAAAGCAAAATTCAGTCACTTGTTTTGTTGCTTAGTGATTTTCCAACTCTTTGGAATGATCATTATCATTCAATTAAGTTATTTATAATGAACATAGCTTAATTATCAAAATTCTTACATATGATTATGTTAGATGATTTAAATTATTCTTTTAATTTTTAAAATTATTGTTTCCAACTTTGGCACTGGAGATACAAAAAGGCATTTTCCCAAAGGGAGTCCTATTTTTTGCTTAATTATTAGAGAACTTAGTGCTCAAATTGAGGCTGTGCCACAAACCGGGTACACTTTAGGGGCACCCCAGGGGTGCACAGGGCCTGGCACAAAGTGGGTGTCCACCAGAGGCGGATTTGTGGGAAACAGGTAAAGAACAGCGGCCAGCCCTGGGCAGTACGGAGCGTGTGGTGGTCGGCTCGGGCGAGTGCTGGAAAAGGACAGGTTCTCTCAGGAACGTCGTGGTTCTGAGAACAAGGCGATTAAGTGGAGATGGTGGGGAGACGCGTTCACGTGACCTTCCCAGACAGGGATCTTCCTCCCAGAATATCATCAGGGCAGTTTTTTTTTAAAAGATTATTCTTTTTAAAAAAATATTTATTTATGCATACAAGCTGGGGTACAGGCCAGAGATGGGGGGTAATGGTGAGAGGACTCCCCAGAGACAGAGTGGGGAGCAGAACAGGCAGATCCACTAAAGTCCACTGCTGAGGGGAGCAGCGGGGAGACAGGAGAGGTCTGCTGCACCCTGTGGGAAGCTCCCTGGCCGGGGATCGAACTCGTGGTGCAGGGGCTGCAACAGCTTTATGGTGCTGAGACTCAACCCCTGAACCCCCAGGGAGGTCCCCCAGCATTCACTTTTTTTTTAATATTTAGTTATTGATGCACACAAGCTGGGGTGCAGGCCAGACGTGGGGGAGGTGAGAGGATTCCCCAGAGACAGTGGGGAGCAGAACACATGGATCTACTGAAGTACACTGCTGACGGGAGCAGCGGGGAGACAGGAGAGGTCTGCTGCGCCCTGTGGGAAGCTCCCTGGCCGGGGGTCGAACTCGTGCTGCAGTGGCTGCGGACAGCTTCATAGGCTGAGACTTAACCCCTTGCACCACCAGGGAGGCCCCAGGCAGTTACTGGGGTGACATGTTAATGTCTTGTGTGCATTGGTGAGTCACTAAAGACAAAACCTGTCAGCCTACCAGCCCCCCTTCTCCGCAAAGGGGTGCAGCCTCCACTGGGCAAATCCAATTTGCACACCAGGTAGGTGTGGACCCAGCAATGCCCACTATTTAGCTCGGTGTTCTCCTTCCGCAGGTGTTGGTGAGAGCATCCCCGAATCAGGCGAGAGGACCTCCAGGTCAGGTGTCCGTGTTGCTGAAATGCGCATCACGTGGCTTGTTTCTGTTCAGAGAAGGGACACTTGGCCAGCAGCGGGTAAGAGTGGGTTTCTCCACACTTTGGCCAACACCCTCCAAGCTTTAAAGACATTTGATAATCCAATAACGGGGAAACTGGTATCTCATTTAGCTTTTATTGTATTTTTTAATAAGCAAGATTGAGGTTTTTTTAATGTGTTTTAAAATATTTACGTTTGTAGTCCAATTTCGTATTAGGTTATTCTTGTTGTTGCTGATCGATAACTCCTTATGTCTTGAAGATATTGGTTGTTTGTTTATAATATGTTAGAAATATTGCCGCAATTTACTGTTTTGTTTTACTTTATTACTGGTATTTAATTTGCCATGCAGTAAATTTTAGTTTTTTATGTAGTCAAATACGAAACAAATACAACATTTATCAGAACAATTTGAGTTTTGGAATTTTGCTTAAAAGCTTCCCCTACTGTGAAGTTACTAGTAAAATTTCCATATTCTCTTTTAGCATTCTTCAACTTAAATTGTTTAAAATTTTGTTCGTCCTTTAATCTGGAGAGCTTTTTTAAAAAAGATTTATTTTTTTATGCATAAAAGAGCTGGGGTACAGGTCAGAGGTTTGGGGGTGTGAGGGGATTCCCCAGAGACAGAGTGCAGTGCAGAACAGATGGATCTACTGAAACACACTGCTGAGGGGAGCAGCAGGGAGGCAGGAGAGGTCTGTTGCACCCTGTGGGAAGCTCCCTGGCTAGGGATCGAACTCATGCTGTAGGGGCTGCGGATAGCTCCATAGTGCTGAGACTTAACCCCTGCGCCAACCGGAGGGGGGGGGCAACTTCTCAAGTTTATTGCCACTTGAACATTAGATGATGTGGAACTTAGTATTTGTGCTTAATGGCTGCATACGAAGCCACTCACCAGCTGGTTTGTGCCTCCTTTTTACTCTTTTTAAAATATTTATTTTTGCATACAAGCTGGGGTACAAGCACACCTCTGGGTCCCAGAGGTGTGGGACGGCGAGAGGGTTCACCAGAGACAGAGTGGGGAGCAGAACAGGCATAGCTCCTGAAATACACTGCTGAGGGGAGTAGCGGGTGAGGCAGGAGAGGTCTGCTGCGCCATGTGGGAATCTGCCCAGCTGGGGGTCGAACTTGCGCCACCACAGCCGCTGACAGCTCCTCAGCGCAACGCTTAACCCGTTGTGCCACCAGGGAGACCCTGCTCTTTACTTCTTGATGCCATGCTCACAGAAGAGAAACTCGGATGGGCATGAATCTAGTTCAGCAGAACGGATTCCCCTTCGATGGGTTCCAACCCAGGAAAGGAAGCAAACCAAGGCTGAATTCTGTCACGAGATGGACGCTTTCAGGAGAACCAGCTCCCACCATGTTACTCGAGTGCTGAGAACTCGGGCCACACCCGCGTGAAAATCTGCAGCCTCAGCCACTCGGCTTTGCGCCCACAGCAGTTTCATAGGCTGGTTCTCAGCTCACAGCGTCTGCAAGCTTCGTTCATGAGCACCAAATCGTTTCCATGCAGGAAAACCAAATTTCAAAAGGAAAGATGCTACAGAAAGAGCTTGGGGGTGCACAGATGTCATATTTATATAAGAGTCTCTTCTCCACAGGCTCATCGGCCTCTTGCTTTAGGGCTCCGCTGAGGGTGACAGGCGCCTTTCAGAGGGAGAAGCCCTTTCGTCCCTCGGATGTCTGCACACTTTCAAGTAGCACCTGGCGAGCACCTCTGGTCCTCGGCTTGTAAACACGGAAAATCATTCTGGACGTAGCCAGAAAGACAAGAGGCAAAAAGACTTTGAGGAGCCCCGGCATTAGAAGCTATAGCTGAGAAAATAAAATTGGAGTAGAAATGACTGCGAGACACAATTCCTTCAGTTTCCCTCTGGGGCCGCAAGGCTGCCACTGGGAAGACAGTGGCAAGTGGGCTTGAGTTTACGATGCGCCTCTGGGTGTGTGGGTTTAGCTCCCAGGCGCTAACCCTGATGAAGATGCCTGAAGGTACGCCCTGCGGCAGCAGATGCATCACAAAGGCCCCAGGTCGAGTCCTCAGGAGTGAACCACACTTGTCAGAACAAGTCAGTTCTGGCCTCGCAGCGCCCACGGTGTGACCCAGAGACACCAGGACTCTTGGGGTCTTTCTTATCTACAGGCAGGTAAACCCCCTTACAGGCCACTGGTACCTGGGATCTCGTAGGATGGGGGTGGTGTTGGGCTTCAGACACCGGCCTGCCCACAGAACTAGGACACGGAGTGGACACCACAGGGGATGTGGGCAGGGCCTGTCCTTGCCCTGCGACTCTGTCTTCTCCCAGCTCTGCCTCCTGCTCCCTCCAGCCCCGAGGCACCTTGGCCAGGCCCCAGGGCACAGACGTTCAACCCAGCAGCTTTTAACATCTAAAGGTTCTTGGGGCCTCCCTGGTGGTGCAGCGGTTGAGCGCTGCGCTGTGGAGCTGTTGGCAGCGCGTGGTGCGAGTTCGACGCCCGACCGGGGAGATTCCCACATGGCACGGCAGACCTCTCCTGCCTCGCCCGCTGCGCCCCTCAGCAGTGTATTTCTGATCTGCCTGTTCTGCTCCCCGCTCTGTCTCTGGTGAGCCCTCTCGCCGCCCCACGTCTTTGGCCTGTACCCCAGCTTGTATGTATAAATAAAAAATAAATCTAAAAAAAAAAAAAATCCAAAGGTTCTTGCTGAGTAGGGCTCCCCTCCGTCTCCGAGCCAAGTGCTGGGAAGTGACGTTTATGTCGGGGTGGCTGTTGATTGGGGGTCTCGGGCAGTGGGGGGATATTCTCTCCACCCGGAACTGCTTCTCAGCAAGCTGGATGGTGCTGGACAAACTGGACCCACAAGAGCCCCGGAGGCGGGGCCGCTGGAACACGGCCAGAGGGCACCGGCCTGTGGGCACGGAGGCCGCAGCTCATCAGCCTGTCCCGGTCTCTGCCCTCTCCACGTTCTCACACCGCCATGTTGTCTGTTCTTCTGAAAAAATGGATCGGTTAGACAGGAAGGAGGGCTTGATCCAAGACTGTTGCAATAGGGAGAGAGATGGAATTCGACACCACCAAAACGAAGGAATGTTTTTAAGCAGTGGGGTGAGCTCGTGGGAGAGTAAGGCGGGGCTTCTCCAGAAAGGAGCTTGGTCAGTGTGATTATGCCCCTGTGATGGTTGATCAGTGCTTGTCAAAGTTGGGGTCCCATCCTTCCAGAGACCAGGAGGGCAGGGCCTACTTTCCTTGATCATTACATTTCTTTTTTTTTTTCTTTTTTAAAGATTTATTTATTTTTGCATACAAGAACTGGGGTGCAGGGGGCCGAGGTGCAGGGGGTGAGAGGATTCCCCAGAGACAGAGTGGGGAGCAGAACAGGTGGATCCACTGAAATCCACTGCTGAGGGGAGCAGCGGGGAGACAGGAGGGGTCTGCTGCGCCCTGTGGGAAGCTCCTTGGCTGGGGATCGAACTCATGCTGCAGAGATTGCGGACAGCTTCACAGCGCTGAGACTGACCCCTGCGCCCCCAGGGAGGCCCAGTGATTACATTTCAAAGGGAAGACTCCTTGAGAAAGACCTTTCTGGTTTGTTAAACCAAGGAGAGACTGGGAGAAGGGTTTCCATGTCAGAAAGGGAGAAAACAGATTTACAATTCCAAGTTTTCTAAAGTAAATGCTGTAAATAAAAAAGCCAGGGACTTGGACCAGAATGAAACCTGCCCAAAGGTTAGTCCAGTCAGGGGAACTTTGAGGCTGCCTGCGCCGTCTCCGTGGCTCTCTCTCGGTACCGTGGTCTGCCTTCCCCCGTAACTTCTGCCCGCGGTCGAGGGCCAGTCAGTGCCGCTTCGCTCTCCAACTTCTGCATCAGCCTCTGCTCGTGGCCAAGCGATGCTGATGCCCTTGGCTGCTGGGCATCCTAGAGGGCAGGGCCTCACAGTTCCTCTTCCTTTGTTCATTCATGTAGATCCTTCAGCTTATTCCTTTTGCCATTTGGAATAGCCATCAACATAAGCCTATTTCCTCTAATCACCAATTTTTTCTTTCCTTCGGAGATTTTAGTCAATGCTCATGAACTAGAAATTGAATTAGTTTTTCATTGTGTGTAGTTACAAATCAATGTCTACTTACTGATAAACTAAATTTCCCTAATCATTTGTCTTTATTTCAATGAGATTTTTATTTTCTCACTAACTTCTCTACCCAAAACATTATAATGTTGCCAGAAGCAACCACCAGGTCCTGGGTTCTTCCATTCCCCCCACCCCCCCCCCCCCCCCCC
>PVIJ01006295.1:0-34541 GCA_004024925.1 Scalopus aquaticus | reverse complement strand
GGGAGATTTCAGGAGAGACAGTCTGTAATTGCTGCTCCGCTGGGCCCACGCACGAGGCCGCCTTGGCCCATGCACACAGGTTCCTGACTCGCCCCGGCCAGAATCCTCGAGGTCACGCGACCTACGTCTCTCCTTGGTCTCCTCACTTCGTTTTTCAGGGAAGCGAGGAATTTCTGTCAAAGAAAGTGTGAGCCGCAGAAATATCTGTTCCTTATGCTAAAATAATAATATTATGCTAAATAATATGCTAAATAATATGCTAAATAAACAATGTGCTAAAATAATAATATTACATTGATTAATCAGTTAATTAATTGATTAATTAATGCTAAAATAATATTACAATAATGAAGGTGATGGATGATTGTCCAAACTCATCTTTGTTGGAAAAGAAAAATGAGGACAGGAAGAACAGAGCTCAATGGCTGCAGCAGCAGACAAAAACGAGGCCAATGAGGCATTTCTGGAAATGACATCCCATAATGTTGTTGACACTGATAAAGCTTCGAGTGTCTTTCTGCAAAGAAATCAGAAGATGTTTATCAGCAAAATGGTGATCGTTTTTCCTGCAAGGGAAGCCTGGGCTGGCACCTCACATCTTAATTGCAGAGAATTTCTGAGAAGATGTTGGTGAGGGAAGGATGAGGGAAGGCAGGAATGAGCAGGGAGGGGAAACGAATTAAGTGGCGCAGCCTCAGCAGGCCTGGGGGCTCCGAGGCACGGCCAACACCGGCTCTTCCCCTTGCCTGGCCCGAGCGCTCTCTCTGACCCTCGGTCAGCACCTCCGCGCCTCTGGATTGGATATGGGGAGCAGGCAGGAGCACCCCAACCTCCCAGATTTTGCACAGCCATAAGCCCTCCCCTTCTTCAGAAAGAACCATTTTGCAGGGCCGAGAGGCCCTGATTGGAGGCTGAGCCCGTTCGCGCGAGCCCAGAGTGACTGGGCAGCGACAGGCCATGCTCCCCTGGATGACCAGGCTCTGGAGAAGCAGCCGAGACCCAGAGGACAGCTCCAGCCGAAGGAGACCCGGGTCGGGGGCACTGGAGCTTCTGGGGGACGTCACCCCTGGGAGTTTCTGGGAGCCGCGGCGGCACGGTCCCCACTGCCTGTGAATGTCAGACTTAGGCCTGCTGAAGAATGCCCAGAGCTGGACCCAGGCCTGGCCGTCTCAGAACCTGCCCGCCCCCCAGTGTCCCCCGGCGTGGCCAGTCGGGCCTGCCTTTTGGGCGAAGGCCTGAGGTTTGTGGAGGCCTCGCGGGCCCCGCGTGGTGACCTCCCCAGCACACAGCCGGCAGGACCGAGATGTCCAGCTTCCTGGCCAGCCCGTGGCCTGGGCCTCAGCATCCGCGCTGCCCTCCCCGCGGCGGCTCCTCGGGTGGGAGGAGGGGCGGCCGATGAGCCCCGCTCAGCCTCTGGTGCTGGTGCCGAGGGGCGTGCGGCTCTCAAGGCCTGGCTGACGGCGCTGCCGCAGGGGGCCCCAAAGAAACCAGGGCTGCTCCCCAGAAGCGCTCTGCTGAGAAGGCAAAGCCCCTGTCCCCTCAGGCGCCAGCGCGCCCTCCGATTCCCTGCAAATCCCCTCAGCAGGTGAGAAGAGCCGCTGCATTCTGGAGCCTGGATTGTCTCCTGCAAAGCCCGAAACCGCCTGGAGCGCACGAGCGGACTCACGCCGCCGGCCCTGAGAGGACCACGCTCCGGCCGTGGGCAGAGGTCCGCGTTTGCCTGTCAAGGCCGCTGTCTGTCAAGGCTGCCCAGGAGTGCCCCAGCCACGTGCGTGGCGCCGGAGCGCAGACGGGCAGGAGGGGCCAGTCCCGCAGCAGGGACCGAAGCCCCCACGCGCAGCTGCGGCCGCCGGGAGCACGTCGGCGAGACTCGTCAGCGTAACAGTCGCTTTTTATTATTAAATTCATTTATTTTCTTGCGTCACTGTTCAGTTTTGGGCAGTTTTGACTCTCCCCCAGGCATGGTCCCTGCGAGCATTGCCACAGGCCCCTGCGTCCTTCCTGCCCATTTCGATCCCGTCTCTCCCCTGCTGGTGCCTCTGGGCGAGGGGCAGGGCAGCTGGCTGTTGGCGGGAGTTTGGGGAGCAGAGGGGTGAGGTCAGACTGGCAGGATCTCCAGAGACAGCTGCTGCTTGGAGGAGAAAGGCGTCCCCGGTCTCCTCTCCAACTGAGCCAGCAAGGCCAGTGCCGCAGCAAGCTGGCCCGCCCTGGCCTCCAGCGAAGCGCCCGGGACGCCTAGTGCCCCGCCCAGACGCCCAGGCCCGCATCTGAGCAGGAGGCCACAGCCCACTTCGCACTGGACAGTGGCTCGTGTCCTCTCCCTCTGGCCGAGCGGTGTCCACGGGTGGACGGACACTTCTTGATGCAACTCTGCCGACAGCTGCTGCCACCAGCACTGCAGAAATAAAAACGTTTGAGGGAACATTCAGATCTTTGACCTGGCATTTCCCCTCCTTTTACGGAAGAGAATGTCGGTCTCAAAGCAATTAAGTGAGAGGCGTCGTCGGGTGCAAGAAGCTATATAAAGAGCTGGATTTCCTGGGCCCCGGGCAGACGCTCTCTCCGCCCGCCCAGATGGCCAGAAAGCGCACATATGTTTACTTTCTTCGTTTATTTTTGTGCAGCCGAGGCCACTGCTGACAGACTGCACCGGCTCCCAACTCCTCTCGGCAAAGTGGAAGCTCGTTCCCTTCCCACAGATGAAGGGCGGAGCCGGGCGGGAGTGCTCTGGACTCTCGCAGCGGGAACTAGGACACAGCCGCTCTGTCTCACCCAGTTTTCAGCTTCTGCCACGCTCGGTGCAGACGCGGCTCCCGCACGGGGGGACTGTCCCTCTTCCTCACAGAGCCCGGCGAGCAGAGCACCTTCCCGACGGGCGCCTCCCAGCCCGGCCGGGAGCAGCCCCTGTGTGTGCTGAGACTTGGGCGCTCGCTCGCCTGCCCGGCCCTGGCCCTGGTCTCTGCCCTGGACGTGAGGGCCACGCTTTCCCGGGGCCGCGACTAGGGTCAGCTGCGTCTCGGGTGGTGTCCGGCGGGGCACTCGGGAATGTGGCGTCAGGCTCAGCCTCTGGCTCCGGGAAGAATCTGTCTCAGAATGCCCGGCCCACGTGTGGCGGCCTCGAACAACAGGGCTGATCCTGCTCCAGCTCTGCCCCTTGCAGTGGAGACAACCAGAGCAGCTCCTCCGTCTATGCCGCGCGAGGTCCGGGTGGCCATTCAGCAGCCGTGTTCTGGTCCTTGTTTTGTTACGGAAGTGGACACGGGACACCAAGCGCGCTCAGGAAGCTGGGGACACAGGCGATTCATTCCCCCGGGGGGCCAGGAGAGGGTCACCTCCAAAGACCTGGGCCCCAACAAACGCCGCAGGGAGTTTTATACCGAGTAGTTTCCGCATAGCTCTTGGTGGGTTTCAGGGAAGGGCGACCTCAGTGGGGGTCACTTACAGGCGGGGTCTTGTCGGTGCCTTGGGGCAGGAGACTTACCAGGCGGTGGGCCCGTTCCTGCTGGGTGTTCGTCAGGAAGGGCCACGCTCACCCTTGGCACGCGCTGCGTGTTTCCTGTTTTCCCTTCCGTTTCAATCCCGCCCTCCCCCGCCCCTCTGCTCACCCTTTCTCCCTCCCTCCTTCTGCACACCCCTAATGACACCCCCAAATGCCCCCTTCTTCCATCGCAGAATCACTGGGCAGAGATCTGACCACTGGACACTGATTTCCCTCAGTGATGCAATTCCCCCTTCGGCACTTCAAGTACCAGCTCTGGCGCCATCAGCCCGCTAAGCGGCTAAGCCCCCCGCCCCCCGCTCGGGCTCTTCTCCGCATCCCTAGTTCCTGGCAGCGAGTGCCGGAAGAGCCGGGCACCATGGCCCAGGGCAGGAAGGGGCCTGGCCGGGGAGGGGCGCTGCCGCTGGAGGACATACTGGGCTGAGGGGCCAGGAGGCGCCTTCCCGCCTCTCCCTCCTCCACCTCCCCCTGCACAGGCCGAGAGGCGAGCTTCGCCCCTGCCTCTAAGCGGTGCCTCCGCCAGGCCGCCTCGCACCCGCCACCAACTCGTTGCCGGAGGGCGAATGACCGACCCAGCCTTTAAGAGTCGCCATTGAATTAAGACTTCAGTGGACACCCCCCTCCTCAATTTCTGCTTCATTTTGTGATGTCAGCGAGACAGATTTTATTGATTTTCCTTCACATTTGCATGTGCATAAAGGAACAAGCAGGCTGTGGGCGTCGGCGGGCGGCGATCACCCCACACCCCGCGCAGCGGAGCGCGCCTCGCGGCCGAGCCGGAAAGAGCCGCAGCTCCGGCCCGTGGAGCGCCCGGTGGGCGCAGCCGCTTTGCGGGACCTCGGTTTGGAGAACGTCCGCCCCCTCCCCGAGGGCTCGGTCGGTCTGTCTGTCTGCGCTGCGGCAGAGGCCTTGGCGGGTGTCAGCAGCACCAGGGCGAACAGCGCGCGCCGGGCGGCTGCACAAACTCGCCGCGGACCTCCGCGCTCCAGCATTCCTCACCGGACACGGCACGGCGGGGAGCGACGGACCCTCCCCCTAAACAGGCGGGCGCCTGTGGGTGTCTGGCGGGGACCTCAGGGCGCGGGGGAGTGTCGCTCTTCGCTGGCGCTATCGCTTTTGTTGTCTTCTGACAGCGCACCTGGTGCGGAGAGTGTGGAGCTGGCGACTCACAGTTTCCTCTGAGTTCCTGAGATGGGGCCATTCGCGGCTGGGCGCAGAGCGTTGACGAGCAGAGAAGCCCCAGGACAGCGCCCGGATGTCAGCTCTGGGCAGAAGCCACCTTCTGCCCCCGCGTCTGCGCCTCGGCCGGTCAGTCCAGAATGTCTGTGCTAGTGTTTGGACACCAGCAGTATTTCCACAGAAGTCTGGAACTTTATCTCCTCTTGGATATTCAGGGTGTCTGACCACAGGTGCCTCAGTGCCACGTGGTGGCCGTCAGCTCAGGCCACCGCTGTCCTTGGCTTCGGCTGCCCTGGCCCCTTTTGTTAAACGTTTCTTTTTATCACCCTCTTATTAGTAAGGAAAAACAAATCACTCTTCAGATCAAAATGATAGTTTTCAACTCAAACGTATTTGGTATCCAGAGAACAGAAAACCTGGAAGGTGGCCCCGACCTCCTGCTGGGGGCACCAGGTGTGTGCCAGGTGGGATCTGAGCGGCCCCGTGGCTGGGCAGCGTCCTCCCAGCTGCCTGCCAGCAGCCGCAGAGTCACCAGCGGGACTTGGAAGCTGGTGCAAGAATGCAGAGTCCACCTCCGGCGGCCTCCTCTGGTGTCCCCGCAGCCCTGTGGTTTGCTCAGCAGACTTTGCCTTCTCTTTTAAGGCCCTAAGATGTGGAGACGCGTCTCCTTCCAGCTCTTCTGCACCAGACAAGTATTTTCCTTGAGGGTATCTTTGGCACTTCTGCTAAAATTCCAAGGGAGTCAGAGAAAAGCAATATCTGTTTTACTAGACAGGCTGAAAATTATTTGTTCGGTTGAGCACTGCGTTTAAGGAAATGGTCCACGTTTCTGTTGGAAAATCCACGTGCTCCCCCATTCTATCTGTTTCCACGTGGGGGTGCCTCTTGGCCTGTTTAGAGGAAAGCAGGGCTGGGGGGGCCCAGGGAAGCTGGTGTCAGACTAGACATCGTCGTAGGTCAGTGTCTGGAATCATGAGAGGCTGTGACTCTGGAGAGAGGACTCGCTGCCGCTCCAAACCCGCTCTTCCCAGACAGCCTCACGGGCTGGAGCCGGAGCCTCGTGTCTGGGGAGGGCTTTGGCTTGGTGGGGACAGATACCTGGAAATATCTGAATTATTTTGTGGTTTTGGAAAATTAAGTTTGTCGGCATGTTGGACCCAGATGGTCTGGGATAGTAATTCGCTATCGATTGTTAGGAGGTTGGTCCATAGGAAATGCTCGTTGTTTCCTGGTTTTGTGGCTATTCTTCTGGCTCTGCGCCTGTATAGCCACATTGTCATGGGGTCCAAATGAATCTATAAGGCGATATGAGTTCACACAAATGTATCTGTAAATGGATCTAGCAACTCTTCTGTAGTTTCTAGATGGGGAGAAAATTGGAGCACACCACACTGGGAATGTTAGAATAAAGTATCGATTTGGTGAGATGATGACGAGATGAAGAGATTTATACCTCTGTTTTCTCACTGAGGATCCAAATAAGGTAGTTGAGTCTCAGCCATGCAGGCCGGCCTGGCAGGGAGTCTGAAGGCCTCCCCGTTCCTTCTGTGTATATGTGTGTGCATACATTGGTGAAACACTGGACTCTGAGTGACACATCGCCAACTGTGCCAGGTAAGTGTGTGGTGGTTTGGCATCTGAATTGTTTAAAGGTAAGAATCTATTCAAAAACTTGCATATGATCTAAGTGGGAAGTGAGACACGGGCCACCCTGTGCCCCCTGAGTGGGCGCTGCCAGCCAGTGGGCCTTTGTACATCAACATGGGACTCACAGCGGGTGTGGACAGCGGGTGTAGACAGCGGGTGTGGATGCCTTTTTCTGTTTTTAAGTTGATTTCTGTACGCTTCCAGGGGCTAAGAAAACTTGCCTCCCAGGCCTACTTCAAAGCCATGAAAGACAGATGTACAATATATAAGAGGAAACCTCAAGCTACTGAATATCTGTCCGTCTTCTCTTTCCCCAGACTGAGGGAAACCCTTTTGAATCGTGTTGCGAGAATGACTTTTGTTCAGAAATTGCAAAGGGCGGTTAACGCTGGAAGGATGTTGCATCAGTGATTTTAATGTTCCCCAGGCCAAACCAGCACACCCTCCCCCGTCCACATCTGGAGACGGAACAGCTGAGAGAGACGGATACAAACCGAGGGCCAGCTTCCCTTTGGCTGGCTTTGATCTAATTTGAAATGTTCTGAGTCTTCTATCCATCCTCCCAAGAGCTTTCGATTAATCAGATCTTTCCTATTATCAGGAAACATTTCCTGACATTCAGTCTCAATTTTTATCTTTCTCATAGCATTCTATGATTCAGGTAATTCTATCACCCCACGAGCAGATCAAAAATGATATCCCTCTCATTCCCCACTTTCTGGTGGGCGCACCCTGACGAGGTACCTCTGAAGCATCGGGGAGATGCTTTCACTTTCCCCGTCTGCACCCTGGCGAGAGGCAGCCCCGCAGACAGCAGCGTGGGGCCCTGTCGCATCGAGCTGACCAGAAGCACCTGGCCTGCAGGTAGATTTTGACCTCAACAAGCAAAAGCATTGCTTATCTTCTTCTGCTCGCCCGATTTCCCGCTAGTCATTAATCACTGCTTTCGGGGAGGAACACAGAGAGAGGAGTCCCCGGGCTTAAATGCGGAAATGAGAGCGCGAGCTGCCTTCCACACAGCAGCACTCGGGAAGCTGGGACAGTGGGATGGAGACTCTGAAACGCGGGTGGCTGCAGGCTGCGACCGGTGCCTGGGGCAGCCGCTTCCCACTGGGAGGTGGACTCCAAACGGGGTGGGAGAGCAGTACGCTGGGTCAGAGCTGGCCACGCTGCGTGCAGCCCGCAGGCTGGGGACAAGCAGGGAGACCCATGGCCACGCGAGTCCAGCCCCAGGTCCAGCCGCTCTGCGTCTCCGCACCTTGTCTCTGCCGCTTCCCTGCTGGTTTACGCCTCTGACCCACCGGCTTCTCCACGTCTAAACTCGTCCTTTTACTTTAAAGAAACCGCTAAATAAAGACCGAAAGTTGGTCTTGAGATGTTCATAGTGCCGAGGCGTTTCGTGGGATGTGTTGATGTAAATCTGCCGGCATTTCCAGGACTGGTTTGATTGCATAAAAATCGCACTGAGGGCATTTTTCAAACCTGCTGGACCTCCTGCCCCTGCTCTCACCAGCGCCACCGTCAGGAATGCGCTCAGCAAGCGGGTGGGACCCAGCTCTGGGCCGGAACCGTCAGCGGCTTCTGACCCAGCAATGACCATGCTGGGCCTGGCAGCGCTGACGGTTTTGGCACAAAAGCAAAGTCTGGCAACACGCTTATGACAACAGCATGCTAAGGGATACTTCCAGAACCTTCTGTGCTCTCTTGGGACTTAGGAGCTAAGGACCAAGCCTCGTGAGAAAGCCCAGTGCTGTCCGCGTCCCTCTGCGGTCAGTGCCCCCGCCAGCGGGAGCTGCGTCCGGGCCCAGGCCAGCGCTCAGCCCTGCTCGCTCCACGGCCGCCTCCTGGCATCTCCGACAGAGAGAATAATTCCTTTTAAATTAACTTATCTCGGGCAGCGTTTCCTTCCTTGGGAGCGACGCAGCCGCTCAGGAGCTGCTCAGACCTCAGAGCTTGGACTTGAACCAGAGGCAGAGTCAGCCCCCCGTGCGGATTTGATCAGGGAGACGGAAGCTTCTTCCCTGGCTGGGTCCCAGGGCCAAGTTCACGGCGTGGACGCGCCTGCCTGTCCAAGAGGGCGGTTCTAGGGGGGAGGGGAAGGGCCACTCAGCCCTGGGCACTTGCTAGCCTTGGGCCACCCGCAATCTTGCCACTCTGACAATGTGGACGGAGCCGGAGGGGCTGACGCTGCGTGAAATCAGGCACAGGAGAAAGGCAAATAGTGGCTGGTGTCACTCATGGTGCAACACAAGGAAACAAAACAAAGGGACAGACAAAGCTCAACCAGGATGAATCATAGAAATCTGACCGTGGCACTGAGGCTGCTGGGGGCCGTGGCAGGGGGGGGCACCGGGAGGACCTTCCCCTGGACGGCGGTGGAGGGCGCTGGGTGCCTGGCGGTGGTGTGGGGCACAGCATGCATCTGAAGAGGGCTGCCCCGCCCCCCCAGTCCCGCAGTGTTCTCGGCCAGCATTACCTCGATAAAAAATAATGCAATACACAAGCAAAATACCTTCTGCTTTGGCCGCCACACCGCCTAGAACACTCCAAAATGTGAAAGACCAGCCCGACCCAATGATTTCGGAAACCCGCTTCAAAAATAAACTTTGTCCTGAAGAAACATGAAATGTATCCAGTGAAAACAAATGCAGCTGGTTCGCCGGTAGGAATAAAAGGCTCCATGGCTAACCCTTAGCCAGCGCCAGGGCCTGTTATGTCTGCTCCGAGGAGCGCGCCGCCTCCGCACAGCTTAACCCCGCGCTCTGTTTGGGATTGGGTTTCCGTGTCTCACTGCGGCAGCAGAGCACACCCTGTCCTCTCAGGCAGATCCTCTTTCGCCCACAATTGTCAAGATTCGGGGAAATGTCAGCAAAGCCTATCTAAACACCTAGGATGTGTCAAAAATTTTGAAAGATGACGACCTTTTCTAAAAAATACAAAGCACAGAACAATGATAAGATCTTTTAGTTTGCCTAGTAATGTTTTTTGAGGAATGCACATTGCAATTCCATTATTGATCGACTCCTGACACGCTTACTCATGCTTTATAGATTAGAAAGTCTGTGTAAATATGGAACCTCATTCACATGCAAAATGGGATTGGAGATAGGTCAGATTATATTTCTCCCTTTATTATATTTGACAAAATTGTTGCGCAGACGAGGGTCTTGCTTGAGTCACAAACATACCGCCAAGCTGTCCGTGACATCACGTTACCTGCCGTGGCCTCTGCGGCTGAAGGGCAGATAACGCGTGGGCTTAGGCCAGTGACAAACGAGGAAGAGTGGACGGCTCCAGATACTGTCTCTGGGGCCTGAGGCCTCCCTACTGGTTCTGGGGGGCTGAGCTTTGTCCGGACTTGGCCCAAGTGACACCAGAAGGTGATCCAGAGCTACACAGAGAGCCCAACGTGGTCACTTCCACGCTCAATAACTTCATGCATCCAATGCTCTTGGCCCCTCACCCACCCAGGGCCTGAGTTTCACCCTGTGCAATCTGTTCAACCAAAATCAGCTGGGAGCAGCTTAACAGCTGAGACTGCCCTTGGCCTCTAGTTCCAGAATCAAACATGGAACCTCACCTCTGATGGTTTCTAGCTGGTCCGTTCTTCAGCAAGTGTGCAAACCTCCCTTTAAATCATCCACGCTCCTTAGGAGAGAACCACGGGCCTCAGAACAGGTGGGTCTCTCTCTTCTTGACCTATTTTCCTACAGCAGAAAAAAGGTAAATGTGGGTTTTATTATTTTACCTCATTGTGTTATCTTAATAGGAATTCATTCTATAGTCATTTATCTCTCTAAGCATAGAGTTCCTTCTTGTTCTGATTTTTCCTCCAAAATGTGGAACAAAAGTAACCTTTTCAACAAGCCCTTTTACATCTCTTTTATTTTACTTGATTTTTAGAACTTCCAGTTCTGTGGGCAGATATTTACAGATGACTAAAGTCAGTGAGAATGAACATCTCAGAAATTGTCTCTTATGGACCCATGGCCAGAATTACTCATGGTGGTTGATCAAATACTTACGATCTAAAGCAAACAAAGAGCATGACTAATTCTGTCTTGGAAAGAGGTCAAGGGAGTAAGAAGAGAATTTCGTCTGCGTATCTGCTCTGAGGCGCCCGTGGCCTGACACGCCCTCAGAGATTGCTGTAGCAGGGATGCTTTTGCCACGGTTTACCAGCCAAACGCAGTGATAATACTGGTCAACAGATTTCTACAAAAGTCATATCACTGAGCTAAAATTAGTCATTTCCTTGTCAATTTGTGTGTGCTTACCACGAATATGACAGCCACGTTCTAATTTTGGCTCTAGTTTTTGTCATCTGCAATAAATTGATGTTTACATCATGAGATGCATGCCAATCACTGGGCAACAAAGTTTTACAAAAGTCATATCACTGAAATAAAATTAGTCATTTCCTATTCATTTGTATGTGCGCAACACGAATATGACAGTCAAATTCTAATTTTGGCTCTAGTGTTTTTGTAATCTGCAATAAATGGATGTTTACATCACAAAGCGCATGCCAATAGTAATAGGCCTTGTGCAAAGTCTGAAATATTTTCAGTGCTCAATCTTTCCGCCAGGGCTTTCTAGAGTGCACTGCTGATGTCCACTTACTTCAGCAGCCGCCTGGCAGTAGTACTGCATTGCATCAGAAAATGAGGCCGTCCACTCTGGATGATGTGTGCATGATGGTATTGTGCAATGCGATGCAATATTACATCCTTCTAGGCTGATTTTGATGTTGTTGCAGTCCTACTGGATAAATTTACACGGTGAAGCACATAAACTGAATTATATGAAATATCTTCAAAACGAGAGCTAATAAAAAATTTTCAGGGTTATATTCATGTTCAGCACACCAAGATACCACAGATTAGGGCCTTTTTAAGTCAGTAATGAGCTCAGTGTTGCCCAGTGTCATCAGAGCCAGACAAGCTGTGAGAACAAACTCACCCCTCTGCCAAGCGCCAGGACACGTGGCTGCCAGTGTCACATGCCGAGCCCTGGAGCACGCGTGTGCGTCCGTTGAGAGTGTTTACGTGTGGTGCTTTCGGAGATTCTGTTTTCATGCCGCTGGCCAATCCACTAATTTGTATTTAATCACGTAATTTAAAAAAAGTAGACTTTCTGTTTCCTATGAATTTTCGAGCGACAGGACAGTGGCAGGTGGCACAGAGAATCCTCAGGGTGGCTGCATTTCTTCCCGCTGGCATGTCTACCTTACATTCCTGTGGTAACTGTCACGTTTATGAGCCTGCGTGGTGGGTTATTATTAACCAAAGCCCACACTTGACTGAGACTTCCGTAATTGTCACCTAAAGTCCTTCCCTGTTCTGAAATGCCACGCAGAAGAGCATCCCACCTAATCCTTCTGTCACCTTAGACTCTTGACCTTGACAGTGTCTCAGCCTGTCTTTGACAACCTTGTCTGTCCCGGTCAGGTCCTTTGTAGAACATTTTCCAATTTGAATTTGATACTTTTCACCAAGATGTTCCATCAAGGAAACACCAGGCTAGAGCCGGAGTGCGTGGCGAGAGAACGTGGAAGTGAGTTTCGCGTCCTGCTGTTCCTGGGGGTTTGTGGGGTGAGTGGAGTCCATGGCTAGACCCAAGAAGGAGATTAAGTGGGCAGAGGGCACCTATGCCAACGGAACAGTGTAACCTGCTGAACGACAGAGCTGGCTTTCAAAGGTACAGCTGCAGAATGGGGAAGGTGGGGGAGAGAACTGAGTGAAAATATTGACAGCAGTGAGGGGAGAGCGCCCGCCCGGCCCCGCCCCTGCTGTGTCCTCCGAGCTCATTTACTGAGTCCCCAGGGAGCCGCACGTGGCGGGCACTGGCATCAGGAAGGAGAAATGGGGGCTAAGAGAGCAACTTGCCTGTGGTCACGGACCTGCGGGGCCCTATCCCCCTCCCGGAAGGACCACTGTATCCCCCTCCTTCTTCTAGAAGGATCTCGCCATCCCCTCCTCCTCCTAGAAGATCTCACCAACCCCCTTCTTCTAGAAGGATCTCGCCATCCCCCCCCCCTGCCTCCTTCTGGAAGGACCACCCATCCCCCTCCTCCTTCTAGAAGGATCTCACCAACCCTCTCCTCCTTCTAGAAGGACCACCCATCCCCCACCTCCTTCTAGAAGGACCACCCATCCCCCTCCTCCTTCTAGAAGGACCACCCATCCCCCTCCTCCTGCTTGGAATGCCCACCGCCCAGCCCTGGGGTGACTGCTCTGTCCCCCTGTTTTCCCCCTTGTGCGCTGACTCTGTAGAGTCGTCAGACGTTTGGCTAAGCCTCTGCTCCCCGAACGCGCTCCTAGGAAGAGCACGAGTGAAGTTTTAATGGGGGTTCATTTCCAGCCTCCCCCACCAGCTGACCTTCCCTGAAACTCAGTTATTTGCGTTGGAAAGTGGACCAGCAGGGATCAAAGTGGGTTCGATGCCCCAGGGGCTGAGCCTGGCAGCCTTCGGGACTGTGATCTCCCACCCACATTTCTGTTCCCTCGCCCGACCTCATGCCCGTGCTACTTCCTTGGGCAGTGGCAACAAATGCAGAGCGCCTGGTGGCTTGGCACACAGCAGGTGTCACCGCCCAGTTCTGGAGGCGCAGTGTCCAGCATCAAGGTGTTGGCAGCGCCGCGCCGGCTCGGGGGACCCCTGGGAGGGACCTACTGCCTCTTCCCCTCCTGGTGCCACTGGGCAGCCTCGGCTCCCGGGGTGAGGCTGCACCCGGCTCCCCACGACCGTCTCTGTGTGTGTCTGTGTTTCTCTCCTCTGTCTGTCCCAGTGTTGGAGCTCGGGGCCCGAACTCATGCAGCGCCCCTCATCTTAGCCTCACTAATCACCTCTGCGAGGCGCGTCACTCTGAGGTTCTGCGAGGATGGGTACCCGGGGGGTTGGGGGCTTGGCGTTTCAACCCATATAACACCTTAAATTTCTACAAATCTTGGGGAAGGTATTGGCTTTGATCTTTCTTAAAGCCCCCAAACACTCCCCCAAGCAAGTATATTTACTAAAAAGGGATTGCTATCTCACCGTTTAATTAAGAAATATGTAATTAGATATTTGATCAGCAGTGAGCTGTAACGACCTACTGGTGTGTTTTAATAGTTCACAGTGTTTTTTCTCACCTCTTGGGTCCATCTGGCTTGCTGGACAGGTTTCTGCTGAGTGTGGGTGTCACTACGAGGTGACAAAGCTGCATGGAGCTTTTGAGACAGTTCAAATCCTGTGGTCTGTGACATGCTACCCTCACTTTCAAGAGATACTGTGTGTTCAAGCTTGTGTACCAGTAACAAATAATGAAAACTTTGTCATTCCTCGATAGACTGTCAGATAGCACTCCTCAAAAATGAGTTTGAAAAAAATCACCAGCTAAGCCGCCGTAGCACAGTAAGCAAGGTTTAATGTGTACCACTGTCTTTATAAAACTGGAAAAATTCTGAGTAGCTATCCAGTAGCAGAGTCATGGAATCTTAGGATTAAAAGAATCTTAGAGATGTTGATTGCAACACTCCCTCTCCTCTTGGGAACTATGACGTCCTACGTGGGGATCCTCACCAGCCTCACAAGGCTGGACGTGAGTGTTCAGCGTGGCTATTTGGGGGAGACCTGCAGGTGGGCTGGGGGTGGGGCCCAGGGGCAGGAACCCGTGCAGACAGGAGAGTAGGGATGCAGACAGAGCTCCAGGCACCTGCCGAGGAGGGCAGGCCCCCAGGGCTCATTTAGGTGCGCCAAGACCCAAATCCCCAACTTGTTTTAGGACAGAAACTAGAGTGAGATGCCGTAGTTAGAGAAGCAGGTTCCCCGTCCCCGCCCTGTTCTGGCTGTCACTGTGTAACATCACCACAGACTCCCCACAGCTCCTTCATTGCGCTTCCCTTTGGGGGGGCTTGGCAGGGAGCTTGGCACCGCTCCCTAAAGCCTCGTCCTGAGGGCGGGTGTGCTCCGGACGGGGGCAGCAGTCTAATTCTAATAGCCACGGCAGAGACACCGACACTCTTCTCCTCTGCTGTCCTTCAAGCTCGCTGAGTCGCTCAGCAGTCCTGGAGGTCTGGAGAGTGAACGATACTTCTGGGATACGTGTGAAAAATTGTTACGGACATAGAGCTCACATTCAGAATATTTAACATACACAGCAGAAACCACAAGAGGACACAAGAAAACTATGGGGGTGACACATATGTTCGTCACCTGGAACGTGCTGATGGCACGTGGACGGACACATATGTGCAGGTTCACGGAACCGTATACAGCCAGCACCTGCAGGTTTATTTTGGCAGGGAAACCGAACCCCGCCAAAGCTGTTAAAAACAAGGGCGTTCCATTCTTAGGGTCCCCTAACTTCTGCCATCAACTACTCTTGTTTTAGGTCTTTGTTCTCACCACACTTTCTGGTGTGCACTTCATCTGTTTTGCTGTGATGACACTTTAATCCATTCCCCAAACCTTCCTCTCCCAAAGAATTAGCACCCGCGCTGATTTTTGAGTGTGAGCATTTCTGCGGCGAGACCAACCTGCACAGACTTGACTGAGAGGAGATGATTTAAGGCATCAACTGGAATCAACTAAAGCCTGTTTTGAATCTCTCAGTCACTTCGATGATTTCTGATGGGCCACAGAAATCGCCTTTCATAGGTTGGAGCAGTGGTACAAAGTCAAGTCTGTGAGTTCTGGCGTCAGCGTCCCTGAGTTCAAATCCTGCCCCCGTAGAGCAGCCGGGTGACTTGAGGTCACTCACAACCCCAGACCCAGCACAATACTGGATGTTACTATTTCTGATAGCTCCAGAGGTAAAGGACTGTGAGTTGGCAAGATAAATGTAGCTACATTTTCAGCAAAAAAGGTTGATTCTAACTTTAGTATCTCAAGTATTCTGGGCTTCAAAAACATTTCACATCTAGGAGCCTTGGATTATCAGGCTCTTTTACTATGTGGGGAGAAAACAGGCTAGTTTTTCCTTTGCATCTGATCATGACTTCAAGCTCTTGAGAGGCTCAAGAGGCTATTTATAGACACAGCCACAGCCCGCTCGTCAGCCCCTGCTGGAGAGCACTGAGATCAGAAAAGACAAGTTATCCACCAAGCAGGTCCTTTGATAAAATCCTGATGTGGAGTTCATCTCAATTTTTCCTTGCGCCATGTGAGAAAAAACAATACTTTGCTCACAGAGTGCTTGTGAGTATCAGCAGGTCAGTGAATGGGAAGCTTGTATCGTGGCTCGGCGTACCCGCTCTCAAATGGGACCTGCTGCTGTTATCACCTCCCCGTCACCACCAGCAGCAGCCGCAGCAGCTTCAGTGGCGTCCCCATCGTCACCACCACCACCGTCACCAGCGTCACGCTATCGGCATGACTGCCATCGTCACCACCACCACCGTCACCAGCGTCACGCTATCGGCATGACTGCCATTGTCACCACCACCGCCGTCACCAGCGTCACGCTATCGGCATGACTGCCATTGTCACCACCACCACCGTCACCAGCACCACGCTATCGGCATGACTGCCATTGTCACCACCACCACCGTCACCAGCACCATCTGCATCATCACCGCCACTGTCATCGCTCCTGTCGTCACCAGCGTCACCACCACCATCGGCTCTCAGCACCCTCACCCTCATCGTGGCCTCATCATCTAAGAGCCTTATCATCTAGTCCTCGTCAGGCTTTCCCACTCCAGGAGCCTCACTTTCCCCCTTTCCCTGCCATAGCTCACAGTTCTCACCTCCTGAGCATGATTTTTACTGCTCATTTGAAACCCTCCATCAACGCCTCTGGCATCACCCCCACGGTGATGATTATTCGGCAAACTCACTGGCAGGACAGGGGTTGTATCTGCATCACAGCACCCGGCTGTCTCCAGCGCAAGACGAGCCCTGGGTTAGTGATGCATCGATGACGAATCAGAAAGTCATCCTTGGAATATAACGAAGAAATTCATCCCTGGCCACAGGGCTGTCTAGGAAGCCATGTTTGGATGGAGAGAACATTCCTGGCGTTCTCGCCTGTTCTGTAAAGCACTGAAATTCTTTCAGGGGAGTCGCTCTGCTAGATGCTCCCAACAGGTGCAGAATCAACGTGGCAGGTGTTCCCAGGAGTCAGCAGTGTCTCCTGACCAGATTCCCAGGCCGTGCGTGTGGCCAAGCCACTGACCACAGAAAGTGGTGCAGAAACGGCGGGAATAGAGAAGACGAAGAAGAAGAGTAAGGCGACTCCTTTAAGTGCCGTGCCCTGAAAGAATGAGCTTTACTTCTGTGAATCCATCCTGGGTTCCCCTATTTACAGCCACACACGCTACTAAGACCGGGTGTCACTGTTCCCTCTAATTATAGAACTTTATATAAATAGTGCTCAGCTGGTAGTTCCATTTGAGTTTTAATGCTGGAATTTTGAACATGACTGTAGGAGTCTGGTACAAAATAACAGTTAAAATATTTGAGTGAAAATGCAAAAGTTGAAGGAATAAATTCACATTAAAATATTGACGAGTATTTTTACTGACAAACAATAAAATCTTCTCAGAAAAGAGATGAAAGACGTCCCGGGCCTCATTTGGTCGTCTTGCCCAGATGGGCCCCAGGCTCGAGGACACTCTGAGGGAGCAGTGGGCAAGATGCAAACTGACCATGATCTCTCCACTGGGCCTGACTGTCTCAATCCCCGCAAATGACCAGCCCTGGGAGAAGACAGAGGCGGAAATCACAGTCTCTTCCCATGGAGTAACCGGCCATACCTTTGACATAGAAATCAGAAAATTTAATAAGCAACACTTTTTTAAAAAAGATTTATTCATTTATGCATACAAGAACTGGGGTGCAAGCCAGAGGTGTGGGGCAGTGAGAGGGTTCCCCAGAGACAGAGTGGGGAGCAGAACAGGCAGATTGTTCGAAACACACTGCTGAGGGGAGCAGCGGGCGAGGCAGGAGAGGTCTGCCGCGCCATGTGGGAAGCTCCCTGGCCGGGCGTCGAACTCACATCACTGCTGCCGACAGCTCCACAGCGCAGCGCTCAACCCTGCGCCACCAGGGAGGCCCGGCAACACTCTTTTTTAACTCTCAGATTTTCTTCTCTCTTCACTTGACTGGTACACAGAGCTGCCCTTCGCAAGACACACTGAGACTCCTTGACAAAAAGACAAAAAATGGAGATGAAGGAAAGTAAACCTCCCTCAGCACTGTCCCAGGCACGCAGGGGGGACACGCGCTGTCCCAGCGTCCGGTCAGAACTTATGAGCGACAGTCTCTGCCTCCTGAGCAGACTCCGGGCAGCTGTCAGCCTGGCCGAGTTTCGGGGACTCTATTTTCTCCGCCAAGCTCGCCTCCAAAAAGGAAACCCGAAGGTGGAAATTTCCTTTTGAAAACCGCTTGTGAGCGTGGAGCTTCGAGCCGAGGTGGTGCCGGAGGCAGGTGTCGCGGCGAGGACTCGGCTAATGGCGTTTCACAGCCTGCCAGTCACCGGGGGCTTTGCGATTGTGCCTGCAGAAGCCCCGCCTCAGAAGGGCCTTTCACGACCCCTGGGGGCCTCACAGCGGCTGTGTGGGCGTCGGCTCGTGCGCACGGCGTTTGCAAGACTTCTCCGTTTCGCACTGTTTTCATCCCAAGGTGAGGGTTGGGCAGAAATACGGCAAGGCCCTGGGGGTGGCCGTCAGCTGCGGGCACCCCGCAGACCGCTCGTCGCACCGGCTCCGTATTTGGAAGCAGCTGTCGAGGTATTTGTAGGGACTGGGGGAGACTCCCGGGAGGAACGTCAGCATCCGGCTAAGAAGCAGCTCTTTGCGCAGACCGCAATAGCGACCGGAGGGGGGGCGGTGACGCAGTCGGGACCGTGGGTGACGCTGTGCCCTGCAGGGAAGACCCTGGATGCCGTCCAGGCCCCACCTGCTCCAGAAAGCCCGTGCTGTGCGGGGCTAGGTCTCCCCGAATTGACTCCATATTCAGGGCAATGGGTCGTGATCAGCTGAGGATTTTCTTTGGAAATTTACAAGTTGATTCTAAGTTTATGTGGAAATACAACTTGGAACAGCCAAAGTAATCTTGAAAAAAACAAAACTGGAAGACTTGTAATTGCTGACCTCACTAGTTACTAAAACGCGCTCGTAGCCAAGAGAGTGCGGCGTCGGCGGAAGGGAGGAAGATGGTCGGAGTGAATAAAAGGTCCAGGAAAGACCTTTCACTCGTCTGATCAGTGGCTCCTTCACCAAGGTGTCAGAGCAACGTCAAGAGAAAATGAAGGTCTCTTGAACAAATGGTGCTGAAAGAACTGGATATTTGCACCCAAAAAGAAACAGAAGAGGGGTTAAATCTCTTGTATGGTTCCAATGTATCAGAACTTATGAGAGACAGTCGTTTGACATGGTGTGACAGGGTTTGACACGAAGATGCTGAAGTTCTTCCAGTGCAGAGGGGAGAGAGGAAGGCAGAGGGCCAGGGACTGGGGGGGAGGCGGCAAGGGGGGTGGGGGTGACAGTAAAGCTGGAGATGGATAATAAACACCTCACTGACAGGGAGACGGACATGCAGAGGACAGACAGACACATGGTCTATTTCCATCTCCCTGGGTCCACGTATCTTCCACTGTAAGGATCTCTTTCTCCGGCCACTTCTCTCCCCCTAGTTTTAATCTTCAGCATGCACTCAGCAGCTCTCAGTAAATGCAGCTTTAATTTGCACACTGTTTACTTGCCTTTTCTGTTATTATCCTGCTTCCCCCCTTGCTGCCTCATCTGAGATAAAGCTGTTCTTAAAAAGCACACACTTAATTGGAAGCAAAAGGTCAGCACCTCCAGCAGGGACCTGGGCTGAGGCAGCGCTTACACTCTCTGAGTTCACGGGCAGACCTGACCTGTAATAGAATATTTTTATTGTCTTCACGATTATGAACACGGTGGAAACCACATTTTAAATCCAGATATGTAAACATTCTCCGAGTCTCATGTAACCCTTCAGCGACCCTCGGAGGAAGCGCTGGGACGGCCAAGAGGCAGCGGGAGCCAGCGACGAGAGGAGAGCTCCGCGCAGGTCTTCGCTGCTTCAGCTGTGTTCCGGGCACCTGCTTGGGCCCATCGCTGGGAATGGGCTGGGGGAGGAGCGTCGTCTTCCCCTCGTGGGGCCATAAAATCCAGGGGGTGACACCGATGGTGGTGACTGGGGGGGCTGTGAGTAAGAGAAAGAGCCACAAGTATGGGGCGGCTGTGGGGGGCTCTTTGGGGTCCCGTGAAGCCACTTGGAAGCTGGGGATGGCGTGATCCAGCTTGCAGTGCTCATGGCTTGCCCCACATCGGGGAGGGAAGGGTGGGGGGCAGGGCGGAGGCTCCAGCAGCCGGGGGAGATAGGAGCACGGAGATGGGGTGACTCGGTGTGTTGCAGGCACGTTTTGGTGACAATCTGCAGATCTCAGTAACGTGCATGAGAGGTGGGAGGTTCTGCACGCAGGGACTGAAGAACCGGGGCGCCACTTGCCGGGGAGGAAATGACTGGAAAAGGAGCCATTTGGGTCAAGACGAGAATGCGGACGACACAGAGCACGGCCGGGGGTCGGTCAGAGCCCTCCACGTGGCTCGGGCTACTTCCCACAGCCTCGCGCCTCTGCCAGCTCTCGGCGGGGGTCCCAGGCGAGGCGGCGGAGACCCCACAGCCACAGACGGGGTCCGTCTGGACACTTGCGTGTGTCAGGAGCTGACAGCCTCGGGTGCACGGGGACAGGGAAGGAGGGAGGCCGGGCCAGCCCTGGCCCTAGGTCAGCGGCTCCAACACCGATTTTCACTGGAGGCGGCTGGGAAACAGCAGGAAGAATCTGTTTGAAAATGAGTGAAACGGCACCCGGACAGGCAGGCGTCGCTGAGTTTGCTTTCAGTGAGGGCTTAGTATTTAAGCCCTTCTAATATGCGATTAAGGGGAGCTGTTTAAGGGGGTCACGGAGCTGGAGCTCACGGGCTGCGGACCGAGGGGGCAGGTGAAGCGGCAGGAGGCTGGACCAGCCCAGCTGAGCGCCCTCCCTCCGTCAGAGGCTGCAGAAGACTCTCCAGCCTGAAGCTCTTGGGCCGCGCAAGTGCAGCCGCCACTCTGATGCACACAAGCTCAGCCAGGGGCTGCGGCAGGCAGGTGGGGAACCTCCCTCACGTCACAAGAGCCGGGTGGGCACCCCATTTCCATCATGGTGGTCCCGCTTCTGCGGGGTGGACCTACCCGCTGGCTCTCGTTCCCACCACACGCCCTTGTCACCAACAGAAACGGGACCTCAGCCTAGGACCTGATCGCACCACAGAATGTGATGCCAAAGAAAGATTCTGGCAGATTGCCTGGAAATGTTCAGATAAAAGCAAAGAGTAGGGCCTCCCTGGGGGTGCAGGGTTTGAGTCTCAGCACTAAGAAGCTGTCCCCAGTCACTGCAGCACGAGTTTGATCCCTGGCCCGGGAGCTTCCCACAGGGCACAGCAGACCCCTCCTGTCTCCCCGCTGCTCCCCTCAGCAGTGTGTTTCAGTGGATCTGCCTGTTCTGCTCCCCACTCTGTCTCTGGGGAGTCCTCTCACCGCCCGCACCTCTGGCCTGCACCCCAGTTCTTATAAGCATGAATAAATAAATCTTTATAAAAACAAAGAGGAAAGAGAGACTCTAGCCCCTCTGGTCCATTCAGAGGATCTTCTCCATTTAGATCTGCAGGAACCCGCTAAAGCGCCAGAAAAGGCTCAGGCTGAGCTGTGTAGTGCAGCCCCCTGCAGAGAAACTCGGGGAGGCCACAGTGCAGCAGGACCCAGAGGACCCGCAGAGGACCTGGGTCTGTCCCGCCACGACACGCAGATGGGAGGCCACAGGTGCCGTGAAGTATCACCTGCGTCGTCAGACTGCACCTTCCCGATTGCTGCTTCGAATGTGTCTCGCTTACCCGGGCGCCCTTCATGCCTCACTGGGAAACGCGCGGGGGGGCAGAGCATATTTTAGAGACTCAATTTAAAAACTCAGAGTTCTCACCCCTAAAATTGCTAGAGAAACATGAAAACGTGGCCAATGCTGGAAGTCAGTATATTTTAACAGAACTCAGGGGTTATAGCTCTCCACGCACATGCCGCATCTGATAAAACAATAAAATCCATCAACTTGCGGGACCTGTAGGAAATCTACTGCTCGCTATAAAAAGGGTGTGGCGCCGTCATCCTCTCCTGAAAATTTCCTGTAAATTTTTCAAGTGCAAAATGTTTCCTTACATAATCCAGATTAAACAGCCATGGCTCTTACTTGCTTTTTATTTTCCTCTAGCAGGAGCATGTTCGTTCAACCAGATGTGTTCGTGCGTTCTTTTCATTGCCAAGTTACTCTGACCAGGACGAGAATCAAAAACAAAATAAAAGGAAAGTCCAGTAACTGAAGGTGGGAGCGGCAGAATCCCCCTCACACGTGGGTTCCCAGAGCCGCAACTTGTGACTTGATGTCATTTGTCCTGCTTGCAATCCCAGCAGGAAAATAGAGTCTGTTTTCTGGAAAGTTCCACAGAAGTCTTCCACAAAGAGTAGAAAGCTTTCCCTCTGAGGAGGCTGCAGACTCTCCAGAGGAATGTGCTGCTTGCGCTGGCCCTCCAAGGCCTACCCCCCTCTTCTCCAGGCCCGTCAGATCTCGAGGGGAGCGGGCTCCTGCCCCCCACGGAAGGGGTAAAGACGCCCAGGCCACCCCAGCAGCTGCCGCATGACCCAGGGCTGCGGTTGGCCTTCGCTGAATGTCCACCAGCCCTGGACCCCCCCTCTGCCCCACAACGGTTTCCAGGGGACTGGCCGCACCAGGTGGGAGCAGATTCCAGCCTGGGGTGCGTGCCCTCGTGGGGGTGCCCCCAAGGCTCCGGGGTGTGCTCTAAGCATCCTCTGATGGGAGCCGCCTTGTTGGAGCCGGAGGCGCAGAGACACCTCTGTGTTCCCTGTTAAATTGCAGTAACATCGAATTATGAGATTTATGCGGTTCGGGTGTGTGGCTGAGCGGCCCTGCGGGGTCCGCCCCATTGAGGTCACCTCTGAACGCCCAGCTCTCTCCCCCGCACCACCGCCCGGTCCCCATCTGCCCTTCCTTTGATTTAGTCACATGCGTCTATAGAAAACCAGCAAAAGAGGAACTCAACAAAGCAGAGAGGAAACGTGTGGCCCAGGCGCTGAGGCGCCGGAGCGCTCGGGAGCCAAAAGCAGGAGGAGCGATCACCGGTCCGAGGCAGCCCGGCGCACGTCCCTCCCTCGGCCTTCCCGGGACAGCTCCGGCAGGGTCCAGGGCGAGGGGCGGGGGCCAGCCCCGGCAGGGAGGCTGCGGAAGCTGACCCTCCAGGCTGCGGGGGCCAGAGCCAGGGGGCTGCAGGTCCCGGGGCAGGAACATCCGCCCGAGCTGCGGCCGGAAGGGGCGCAGGGGAGCGGGGCGCTCTGGGGGCGCCTGCTGCAGAAGAGGAAGAGAAATATTAACTCATCACACAGAATCTGGAAAGTCGTAAAGACACGAACAAGGAAATGAAAACCCCCGTGGGAACACTGTCAGCGAGCGGGGACGTTTGGGAGTTTTGCTTCCCACCCGCAGGCCCAGGGCTGCGCCCCGCCCCGGCTGCGACATCCCGACCTTGCGCCGCGCTGCCCGTCTGTCGCTAACGGGGTTCTCCTGCACCAGCACCCCGAGCCTTAGTCACCCCCAGGCTTCGGCAGCACCCGAACGCGCTGCGAGTCTGCTCTTTGGTAACGAGGCAGGAGGAGGGATATTTCCCCAAGGCCTTTGCGTGGTGAAGGTGCCGGATCCAACTCGCAGGCTGGAGCGTCCTCAGCCAGGGAATCTTGCTGACTGAATTATTCCTTTTATTATATCCGCGCACAAGGAACGGCTGGAATGACTTATTGCTCGTAATTAGAAGCTCCGAGTAAAACTGCTCTAACATTACCCGGGGCCCTCTCTCCAATGTGGAATTATTTCTATAAAAGAGTCAGTGGGTGGCTGTGTTGGCCTCTCCGGAAACGGCTTCTCCATTTACAGAGCAGCTCGGATTTAATGGGAAGATTCCCTCAAGACCCAGTTCGGTTAATTAAATGAAATGAAACCATCTTACACTACAAGTGTGGGCATTTACTCGGAATATTCAAAGGAGACGAGCGGGAGAATTGGCAGTCGATGGCATTTGGAAGCCCAAAGTTAAAAGGATTTTAAAATTTTTACTTTTTAAGCATTTTTTTTCTATTTAGTAATTCCCTTAATGTAAACCTCGGGAATTTTTCTGAAGTTTGACTTAACATAAAAATAAGTCCACGATCTTATTACTGCTCTGCTCCCCGCATATAATACAAACTGGTATTGTCACTTACGAGGTGAACAGAGTCAGCGTTTCCCACTGGTCAGTGGCTTCTCTGAAACAGCATCAGAAAAACAGTGCCCCCCAAGGGCAAAGAGCCCCCATGGGGAAGAAAGGGGTCCCCCTGAGAGAATGGCAGGAAGGGAGGCCACCAGCCGAGCAGACAGGCGAGGCTGTGTCCGACCACGGCCCTGGTCCCACAGTACGGTCACTTGCTTGGGGATGAAGAAATCAAATAGTCCCTCGGACGAGGGAACCCGCGGCCCGAGGCCCAGGGGGCGCACCCGGGACCTGTCTTTTCCGTGACACGTTTACCCGTGGTCCCCAATGCCTAATGAATGGGTCGCGTTCCTGGGGTGAAGCGCGTGGACGCCGGGGCGCCCGTGAGCTGGGCGGGGAGGGGCTGCGGTCCCGCAAGGCCGCGGCTGAGGTCGAAGCAGCCCTGCTCCCCTAGACCTTAACTTCCGTTTGGCTTCTGGGACCCCGAGAAGCCGTCTCCCCAATGTCTCCCCAACTCCTCACTGGCACGAGAAAAGGAGCATTTGTGTCTCTCCGCACCTCCAAATCCATGAAGAATTATTTTTGCACCCAGAGGCACAAGGAAAAAATTCAGCAAGATTGCTTTTAGCGTGACGAATCCCCCACCAAAGGGACATGTGTCTGGAAGCTTCTGTTTTCCGAACCCCCGTTCCCAGCTGCATCTGCGGCTCTCTCCTGCCTGCAGTTCCGGCCCCGGCCAGAGACGCGCTGGAGAGCGCAGAGCCCGGCCAGCAGCGCTGGGCTGTGCGGGGCTGGGCGGATTCTGGGGTCTGGCGCGGGTCCGCCCTTCGCTGTGCCCTTCGGCACCCAAGTGCAGGTACCAAATGCACAGAATGAACCGCGTGTGCCCTTTCTTTTAAACTGAATATCGCGGGGTGTGGAATAAATGAATTAATCAGGTTTTTACACCACTAGCCTCTGTGCGCGTGCCCGACGGTGGCCGCCTGGCGCACGGTGTGGGCGTGCGTTAAGTGTGCCCACCTGTGCCGAGAGGGCAGCGCGAAGATGGCGGCGGGAGGATGGGGTCTCCAGAAGAGGTGAGACGGTGAGAGAACGCCAGAGAGAGCCCAGAGAGAGAGCGAGTAAAGATTCGCCGGGGACGGGGAGGCTGGGGGGGCAGGGGGCGCCTCCTGGGGTGTCTCCCTGCCCCCACCTTGCGGCCTGCCTTGCCAGCCTGCAGGCTTGCCACTACAGGGTGCAAAATCAATCACCCCACATCCCTCTGCATTTTTTTTTTTTTTAGGCTGGGAAATGATCAAGCAAGCATCAGACAGATTGATAAAAAGAAAAGCCAGAAAGAGATTTTATTAATAGCACGCACCCCTCCTAGCCAGGAAGCGCCCAGCAGGGCCGAGTGCCCGCGGGGCTCCACACGCCATCTTGAAGATTAGCTAAGGGGGCTTTGGGGGGCGCGCAGGGAGTAGGGGGGCCAGTTGGGGATGTTTCCAGGAGGCACAGCAGACTCGGGGGCAGAGCGAGCTCTGCCTTCTCAGCTGGAGAGAGAAGGAGGTTGGGTATTCCCGCCCCTGCCTTTACAGAAATTTTATCATTTTCAAAAAGCAACCTCCACCCAACCTTCAGTCTCTTCCATGAAATTAATCTTTTGCCAAATAGACACATTTGGGGGCGGCAGATGTTTGTTCCCCGCCAGTAGGAATCTACCAGAGTCTTTGGCGCAGTTACTTTAAAGGTGAGGCAGAAGGCGTGATGCTCTGAGACCGCAGGTCTGGCATGAAAAGTGGCCTCTCTGTCCCCCTTCTGAGTCAAAGGCAGCGCTGTTACCCGGGGCGACGGGTTTGGGTAAAAAGCTTCAAGGGATTAAATCCTGTATAAGAGATACATTAAAACTCTCAAACCCAGATGTCCAAAATGGGCTTTTACAAACAACTTTATGAAGTAATTACATGCAGAGCAGGATTTTTGTGGTTATTAAATACAGAAAAGGATTGTGTGTTCTGGCAATTTTTTTTTCTGACTTCAGCTTTTAAAACATTCTCCTGAAATGACTTTACGCAGAGAACTAGAGCTCCTTCCGCACCTGCGTCAACAGCCTGACCTCGCCCGGCCGCAGGATGGATGGATTCGTTCTTCGAGACCGAGGGCAGGTTTCTCTCTGCCACAGGTTGGACTCATCACAGGTGGGTGACCGAGTGAGCATGTATTTTAGCAAGGATCGAAGAGTGCAATGATACTTGCACTCAGGCCTGAGAAGCCAGAGATCCTCCCTCCACAAATGCAAACCATCTGATAAACAATGTTCGTCTCGAGCCCGCGTGCGGCGAAGCCCAGGCTGTGGGTCTCGGGTTGTTTCACTGGCTGGGAGGCGGGCGGGGGTTCAGCTCCAGTTTCCTAGAATAAACAGCAAAGATTAAAGAAGCGCTACAGCCCGGGAACAAGGCTAAAAGATCGCTACCCATCTTCCAGGGAGGTTAATTCTCAACATGATAAAAGGCTTTGTGAAGCCTATTCAAATAATAAGGCTGATTTCTCTCTGTACTTGGGGTAAAATAAGAGGAAATGGGAGGAAAGCATCAGCTGTGGCCGATGATTTAATTCTCACAGGTGGTGGGAGAGGAGGGCGAACTATCCCAGCCAGCGCCACTTGTCGGTCTTTTCCATGAAGGACAGAACAGGACAGAAGACTCGTGGGCAAGAGGCGGAGGAATGGGCTGCTGGGGGGGAGCCCTCGCCGGCCAAGTGGGGTGCCCACTGCAGACTGACCCGGGGTGGCTAGGATGCCCGAATCACAGGCAACGGGAAGGGGCCTAGAATACTCGAGATAGAAAGAACACGCCCCAGTATTCCTCCTCTAAGTGAAACCAGTCGATATTTTTCTTTTTCCTTCTGGCTTATTTTGCTGAGCACGATCCCTTCTCGCTCCATCCATGTTGCTGCAAATTGCATGAGTTTATCTATTTTGATTGCCGAATAGTATTCCATTGTGTATATGACCCAAATCAGGAGGAGAAAATAACAACAACAAAACAAAAACAAAAACCAGCAGGCAACCGTAAATGAGGGACATTCAGGAGGGAGGAGGAGAAGGGTTCAAAACAGGGGAGAACAGAGCACGAGGGGCGACGGTGACGGTTCACAGGTGAATCGGTGGTGGGGAACCCCCGGGGAATACACAACAATAGAAAATATATAAATAAAAAAAATATTAAAAAAAGTGCTCACCCTAAAAAAAAAAAAAAAAAGGAAAAAGAAAGAACACGCCCTGTTATTCAATGGAGGGAAGACCAGATTCCTTCCAAGTGGGACCGTTAACATAGATTCCGGAAGGTTCTACTAACTACATACAAAGTGATGTCTAAATTTCCACGTGGCAGTTAAGAGCATGGGACAAGGACATCTCATGTTTTCTTTAAAGAGTTATCCCGCATGTAAGAAAAATATCAGAGTGTCACTGCCCTGGGTTTTTAAAACACCCACAGGATGGAAGAATCAAGGCTTCTGGGTCCCTGCGTGCGGGGGGCTGGCTTCAGTGAGGAGAAGGTGGCAGAACGTGCAGATAAGAGGAGCGCATTTGGGTTCTCTGCTCCGGCCACCAGCCCCATCAAAGAAAAGATTAAACCCCAAACTAGGACAAAAATGGCCGCCCCCGATGCTGCCCCCAGCCCAAGAGCCTGGGAAATGGACGTGGTATGAGAAACTCACACCTGATTTCAAAGCCTTAGTGTGAATAAGAGACTATAGAGCCGAGGATTAAATGTTCGCCTTTGCTTACATCTTGACATTATATTGGTTTGATTGGGTTAAATAAAATGTATTATTAATGTTAATTGTATCTGTTTCTTTTAAATGTCTTTATGGGGTGACTAGAAAACTTGAAATGACACATGTGGGTGGTGTTTTCTTCCTAAAGGGCTGAATGGGCTGGAGAGCATCTGAGAGTTGGGGGGAGAGTCTGCTTCTGCACGCACTGGTGAGTTCATCACGTTAAAAGTGTCAGATGTCTACTGTTATTGATTGAATGTTAGTCAGAAGATCTGTCTTCGTTGCAAATTCTGAGTTTGCTGTTCTACAGTTCTGGTGAAATTGTAATTTCATAAGTATTTTTGAAGGTGCCCACAGGCTGTTTATGACATCCGTCCTATTACAGCCCCCACAACCTCCTTCCTCACCTTTCCACTCTAAACTCCCAAAGGCAACTGCTATTCTAACACCTGGAAACACCAGTTCATTCTAATTTGTTTGGTTTTGGTTAGGATTGATTTTGGTTGTTTATTTTTTCCCTTCACAAGAATGGAACGAGAGAGTCGTGATTTTGTAATCTGGTCTCTTTTCACTCAATGAATATATTCGAGAGCCTTCCACAAGCTTGCAGTGGCCAGTGCATCTGATGGCTGTGTGCTGATTTTCATTTGCTCGCCTGTTGACGTGTGTCTGGGTTTTTCCCACCTTTTGACTGACGTGAGCATCACTGCTCTGACAAGCCCTGACCATGCTGAGAAAATATTTACGTTCACTTGTGTCGGTTGGACGCCATTTGCTGTAATTGGGTCATTCATTCAATGCCACTTTTCATGGAAACTGCCGGGCAGAATCTTCAGCGCTTGTCCCCGTCTCTCTCCTGAGACGCTGGTGACAGTGTGTATGATCCAGGACACGCCAGAGGGGCTGGGCCATGTGTGACCGGTGCTGTTTGACTGCCCGCCTCTCCCTGAGGAGTATTGATGCCAAATACCTTTTCTTTTTATTTCTTTGTTTATTATTTCATTTATTTAGGTCCCCTTTGTCTTTTCCCAGGAATATGCTGGCTCATTTCTGTTAGTGTCTAAGGTTTTGAGATTTTGATACTAATGAAAATGCTATTTGAAATTGAAAATGTTTATCATTTTTTCAACTGTTTATTGAATCATGTTAAAATACATGATTTTTGTATGCTCACCTTGTATCCCGAAGCCTTGCTAAATTTGCTTATTGCTATTTTTGTTTTTAGATTATTTCAGATTTCTGTGTGCATAATCATGTCACCTAAAAATACAAGGAAATTGAATCCTTTCAAGTATTTATAAAATTACTCAGCTCTTCAGGTCCCATTATGCTAAGACTCCCCAACAGTGTTCGAGAAACTCGGTAATAGTGAGCCTCCTTGTGTTTTCCATAGCTTCAGGAGAAACTATTAAATATTTCCTCGTGAACTGTGATACTAACTGTAGATTTGTTGGACATACTCTAGCAGACTGAGGAATTTCTGTTTTTTAAGTTTTTATTATCATTGGGTATTAAGGTCTACCCACTGCCCTCCTACCTCTATTATGGTAAGTGGGTGATGTGGCTTTTCTGCCTCGTCTCGTCCTGGGGGAGTTACACTGAAGGGATCTCAGACCTGAACTGAGCCTTCTTCTGTTCACGAAGGAACCTTGACCGTGAAGTTTTACCCTTTCAGTTTATTCCTGGATTTGATTTTATCGGTGTTGTGTTACTGATTTTTGAGTTTGTTCATAGGATACTGATCTGTAATTTTTCTTTGTTGTCATGACCTTGTCAGATTTTGGTACAATTAATCTCGCATTATGAGAGACGTTAAGAAATTGGTCATGTTTTTCTATGATCTGAAAAATTTATTTAAAATTGGTATGAGTGTTCCTTGAATGTTTGTTAGAATACACAGTGATACCATCTGTGCCTAGAGTTTTCCTTCTAAGTATTTTTAATTATAGAATCAATGTAGACATAAAGTTGTATAGATTTTTAAAATTTCTTCTTAGAATAACTTTGAAGAACACTATGACCCAAAAAGACCTACTTAATATGTATGAAACAATAACAACCGCAGAAAACACATTCTCAGTTGCACATGAGACTAGATAAAAATAGAACATCTTCTTGACTAGAAAACAGGTATTAATAAAATTTGAAAGCTCCAAGTCATAAAAAATATCTTTTCTGACCACGGTAAAAATAAATTAATAATTAACTGGGTAGTTACTTAGACTTCAAATAGTCCCCAAATATTTGACATCTAGACAGTACACTTAGAGATGGTTCGTCAAAAGGAAATTCGAAAATATTTTAGTCTGACCAACAGAAAAAGCAGGACAGACCAAAATTTGAGATGTCTCTAAAGCAGCACTGAATGATTTATACCAATACGCAAAGCATACTTCAAATCTCAAAATTGCTTTGGTGCATCTTTTTAAAATTCCTTTTTCTTTTATGGAGATGGAAGTCATTTTCCGGGGTGCGTCATCCTTAGGGAGACTGCTCATGTAAATGCTGTTCTCCAGGCCTGCGCCTTCAGGGACAGAGCCCCACTGCTGATGCTGTAGCCTCCTTTGCTCATGAGGCAAAGGGTATTTTCTCAAGGTGCAGAGCTGCAGAGTTTTCTTCAGCTTTTAGAGTAGCTTTTGACTTCCCCAGTGTCTGTTGAAAATGCATCTCTCGTCCCAGCTCTTTTTCCCTGAGGTGCAAGTTCTCGGCTCCTTTGAAGGTCTTCCTGTTATCTCTGTTTTTTATCTGTTGGTGATGCGCCTCGGGGGTTAACTTTGTATTCAGCTTCTCTGTGTCGCCTTGCCCGGGCAGAGCTTGGGAGCTGTGGGAGGAAGGAAAGACACCCCAAGTCCTGGTGGAGAGAGGCCTCGCGGGGCACACACCGAAGGGTGCAGCCCCAGCTCCAGGCAGTCTCGTGTTTACTTAGAACCAGGTTCCAAGAAGGTGGGCAAGCGCGTGGGGAATGCACCTGTGTGGGGTGCGTTGTCGGGCGACTGTCTGGTACCGGCTGGGGTGCAGTGACCAGGGACTGCTCACTTGGGACTGTTGCTTGGGGGCTCCATTGTCCCCGCTAGTCAAAGCATATGGGTCCCTGTTCCTACCTAGCTTTCTGCTAATCTTCACAAGTGGGGTGGTCCAGCTGATCTTGCTGGTCTGGCCATAATTTGCCTGCTGTTCTCAGCAGACACGGTTTCCCAGGATATTTCTCACACCAGCACTTCAGCCCCTGCCTGACTATATTTTAGCTTGACCAGCAGAACCCGGGCACCACACCTAAAATCCCACACTCCGTCTCAGAACACATAGCCTAATGTTTGCCACACTTTAGCACAATTCCCACTTTTCTCTTTTCAAATATTACCTCCCCTCCATTTTTCTGTTCTCTTCTCCTGGGATTGTGACTATAAAAATGCCTTTAAAACAGACTTATGTGAGCACTGCAAGATGCAGGTTCTTTAGTCACTCTGGGCTGTGGAGAGCTGCAGAATTCCATTCCCTCACCAAAGGTAGAAATCCTTTTCAAGCAAAACTGAAATGGGCTCTTATCTTCTTTCTGTCCCTAATATGCTAGCTGAGCAGACCAGATTGGATAATTCCCTTCAAATGTCAGCCTTTAGAGTTTTTTAATGATACTTTGAGAATTTCTAAGGTCAGCAGAATGACACCAGACCTTCTCTGTGCTGGCATGTACTGAAAGAAACTAGAAGTAAACTTTTCTGTACATATTTTTAAGTTTAACACTGTTTAGCTCATTCTCAGTGGACTTCAGAATCCTCAGAATGGAAGGAAGAATTGTTGATTGTAAGATCACTGATTGGCATGTTAGTAACGTACTATACTAGGGTGGAGTTATTAAGTAATAACACTGGTTAACATTGAGATCGTTACTGACTTAAAAATGCCCTAATCTGCAGTATCTTGGTGTGCTGAACATTAATATAACTCTGAAAATTTTCTATTAGCTCTCATTTTGAAGATATTTCATATAATTCAGTTTATATGTTTCACCGTGTAAATTTATCCAGTGGGACTGCAACAACATCCTAAATCAGCCTAGAATGATGTGATATTGCATCGCATTGCAGAATGCCATCATGCACACATCATCCAGAGTTGACTGCATCATTTTCTGATGCAATGCAGTACTACTGCCAGGCAGTACTGAAGTAAGCTGACGTCAACAGTGCACTATAGAAAGCCCTGTCAGAAAGGTTGAGCATTGAAAATATTTCAGACTTTGTGCGAGACATTTTAAGCTACTGTTCCATAGAACCGTTATTATTTTATCCATTTAGGCACAATACAGAACAGTCATGCCTCAAAAGTGCTTTAATAGCATGGGCAATTTCTGCTCTATTTGTGGGGAAGTGACATTTGCCAGCCAGAAGAAAAGTATCCCTTCTCAAGTGAAGAAGGCTTATCGTCTTGACTTCGGATGCAAGGTTGGTGACCAAGACAAGCCTTGGGCCCCACATATATGCTGTGCTACATGTACACACAACTTGCACAGTGGTGAAATGGCAAAAGACCATCAATGCCATTTGCAGTCCCCATGGGTGTGGAGAGAGCCAAGCAACCACAGAAAAGACTGTTACTTCTGCTTGGTTCCTCCTTTTTCTGGCAAAAGAAGCAAAAGACGTCATGAATAGTCTACCCAAACATTCCGTCTGCATTGAGACCAGTTCCACATGGTGAGGGACTTCCTATTCCAGAATCTCCAGCAAATATTCTCTTGCTTCATCTGATGAGGACAAGGGTGAGGCGACCTGTTCTTCTCCTGTCCCATCAGCATGCAGGGATCCAGATTTTCACTGTGGTGCATCATCAACTCCACACACACAGACTAACACGGGAAGAACTAAATGACCTGGTTTGTGATTTGGACTTATTCAAGAACAAGGCAGAATTGCTAGAATCAAGACTCCAACAATGGAATCTTCTAGAAGAAGATGTCGCAATTACTTTTGTATCGAAAGTGCCACCGGCAGTTGGAGCCTTTCTTCAGAAAGGAAAGTACTCTGGTATTCTGTTCCAATATTGAGGGCCTCATGAATGCCTTAGAAATCACTCATGACCCACAAGAATGGAGACTATTTCTAGACTCTTCGAAACTGAGTCTTAAGGCTGTGCTTTTGCACTATGGAAACCGTCTTCCATCTGTTCTATTCCTGAACAGCTGTTTTTAAGAGATAAGCGAAGAAATCTAAGAAGTCGTCCATGATTTGATTTTTTACAGGTATTGATCGTAAGCCTATTACTATTGGCATGTATTTTGTGATGTAAACATCAATTTATTGTAGATTACAAAAAAAAACTAGAGCCAAAAATCAGAATTTGACTGTCATATTCGTGTTGAGCACATCCAAATTGATAGGAAATGACTAATTTTATTTCAGTAACATGACTTTTGTAAAAATTTGTCGACCAGTGTAATACATCTTTTGGGTGCAATCTGGGCACTATGAAATGAGAACTGTCTATAAATCTTTCAAATAAACTTTAGTTATATCAGTTTGGGGGTGTCACTGTGTATCTATTTTATTTGTAGCAAATGAATAGTCCATTATGTCGTTGTTTTGGACCTCCTGTGTAAACAGAACATTCAGGTAACATTATCAAAGCAGAAAAATAATGTATGTACAGTCTCATTTTAGGAAATAGTACTGTTAGAACTCGTCCATTTCTTTCTATAATTTTTTGTGTTTTCCCTATAAATACCTGTTGATTTTATAGGCAAGAGATAATAGCAGATTTTTTTTTTTTTTTTTTTTTTTTTTTTTGCCTAATCACTTGGGCACCTGCATTTTCCCTCTTAATCATGCACAGAGATGTTGCCAAAGCTAAGGGCTCCAAAGTTCTTTTTACTTTCAATTGCGAGCTTTGCGTGATTGGTGTGATTGCATGAAGCCTGTCCTGCCATGGTGAGAGGCCTTCCAGCCTGGGCAGGGCCTTGGGCTGCTTAGCAGTATAATGGTGATTTTAGTCAAATGATTGCAAAGGTCAGTGGCTGTTGAATATAAAACACAAATTCTGCAACTATAAAGAACAAGGTTTATGCTTTGATGTTTTTCCTCATTGGCAACGCTTCACACTTCTAGTGCGAGAGAGCTGGGGGACACAGGCACAGAGGGGTGTAAGTGATGCAGCACGTGCAGAGCTGCCCTCCAGAGACCGTCTCTGACACCGTGGCGGGTGCCCGCGGAGAGAACACACACAGCTGCGCACTTCCGGCGTCACACGCTGCCTCGCTCTGCGGCTGTTTCCCCGCTTTGCCCTTATTTGTCAGGAGCGTTTTCCAACACGAACATGTCTTTTTCTTAAAACACTTCCAAGGGCTATTTGAAATGCATTTCTAGTCCATAGCACATCCGATGAACCAAGTTCTTATTTTGGAACATTACATTTTTTCTCTGATAGAATCAGACGGTCCTCTCTTCAAGCTCCCAAACTGAGATTGTTGATTAGAGAAACTTAATAGTATATTTTTAATAATTGAGCATAAACACATCTCCTTTGTCAAAACTCTCAGCAACAAAATTCTCAAAACAAAAAACCTCATTTTAAATGCGAAGCCTGTCATTCTCAACTCGGGACCATTTTGGTTTCCTGGGGACATTTGGCAGTGATTGGGGGACAGTGTTGATGGCCACATCAGAGGGAGCGACTGCAGCTGGGGCGCAGATGCCGGCTGCCTCGGCAGCGCACGGGCAGCCCCCCCGCCCCGCCAGCCAAGGACAAGCTGATCCAGATTGGCAGTAGGCTGAGAAGCGCCCCTTGTCCAGTGTGTGGAGTTGTTCATGTCCCCACAGAGGCATGAGACTGCGCCCGTGAGCTCTTCCAGTGATGCTGCCTGGACTCTAATTCTGTCTCCCTTGACCCATACCCGTGGGGGTGGTGGGAGGTTGGTGGGTGCTGGTGAGGAGACGCTAAGCCCAGAGAGGCAAGTATCAGGTAGGAGCTGAGACCTTCTGGGAGCCACATCTTGAAGGCTCTCCCCAGAGCAGAGGCTGGGGGTGCCGCCCTCACCCAGCACGACTCTCCAAAGGAAACTGGGATAGAAAGTCCAAGTTCGGTCTCAACGGCAGATGGATCCAGGGCCAACTCGATTTCACTGCTGTGGCTTCTGAACATATGTGCGCATATTTACAGCCTGC
>PVIJ01006294.1:20462-93963 GCA_004024925.1 Scalopus aquaticus | reverse complement strand
GCAAAAACACTAATCCGAAAGGATACATGCACCCGTATGTTCATTGCGGCACTATTCACAGTAGCAAAGGTATGGAAGCAACCCAGATGTCCAAAAATAGATGATTGGTTCCAGAAGATGTGGTACATATACACAATGGAGTACTATTCAGCATGGAAAGAAGATAAACACATGCAATTTGCAGTGACATGGATGGAATTAGAGGGAATCATACTCAGTGAAATAAGCCAGAAAGAAAGAGAAAAATATTGAATGGTTTCACTTATAACAGGACTATAGGGAGGCCGGGTGGGAGAGAGACACTCAGCGGTGGGGGGGGGGGGAGGATAAGGGCGCAAAATGGAAGAGAGGAGAATACAGGGGACAATGGAGATGGATCACGGGTGAATTGGTGGTGGGCTGCCCAAGGGGAATACAAAATGTAAAAGACATAAATAACAATAAAAAAAAGATATTTCTGTTTGAGTTAGGCTTAAAATCATTTTCAACATGAGGTAATTATTCTATCAGGCACAAGGCACAAGGCCTTGTTATCACTCTATATTGTGGCAAACAAATGTGACCTCAGATCACCATCATAAGCTGTGAGGAGACAACAATGATGTATCTTTCAGGGCTGGTGGAGGGACTCACACCATCAGTGTGTTATATCCAGAAATGGTTCTTTGTTATCTAAAGTGGACCTAACCAAGCCCGGAAGAACAGTGCCTGATGAATACTCTTCTCCTGACCCCTGGGTAAGAGAGAAGAAAGCCTAATAGATCTCACACATCTCTAATTCCTGTGATTTGGATACTAATAATGAGATGAGAAAGAAGCTCCCTGAATAATTTTTAATCTGAGCCTTTTTGCCGAGGAAAGGTCCCTGAGGAGTTAATGTCATGTCACTAAGTAATTAGATCTCCATTGCTTAGCAAGAATTCTACACCAAAGGCAGGGTAATTCTATTAGAAAATGAAACCACAATATTGTTCCTTTCTGAGGCTACTAAATTTGTATTTAATTATCCAGGTAATGTAATTATGCAATCAGTTCTAAACTGATATGAAGAGGAAAAGTTCTTGGTGTTTTTTTTTTTTTTTGCAAGGTTTTGCGAAAGTGCCATGTTATTAATATGACACACTTAATTACTGAAATGTAAAGATATCTTTGCAGGGATAGATCCCCATCCAAGCATGTACACTATATTAGGTGCTTAGATCTTTGCCATTGTTATTGTATTTATGGCTTCTTATCTTATAATGACCAATGGTAATAATTAGCCCCACGATAGAACAAAGACCTCAGCACTGTATTGCAAAGCTCAATTCAGCACATTATTCTCTAGAACAGAGGGAAAAATAAGAATTCAGAATAGAGTTTCTATTCCCTTAATGGCTCATAAGAAATGTTTTTAAAAACCTATCCAAATCATGAGAAGCTACCAGAAGTACATATTTTCAAACACATGCCTTAATATAAAAAGACTGGTCAAAAATATATAAGAGGTAAATTAAGTGGATTTATATGTGTCTCCAAAATAATATTCTTCCATTGTAATTTATAATCCCTTATAAATATAGACTTCAAAAATTTCCTTAAACAGTAGATTTGATTCTTAGGGTTAATATCTACTATGTTTTACCAAGTTGGCTAATTGAGTTCCTTTTTTATTTTTAAAGACACACCTCTTCTGCATAAAAAGTTTCCAGAAATGCTTTATTTCATGGGATTACTTCTTTCAGGTTGTATATGTTTTTACTATGCCCCCCTGAGAATGGGAGAGCTTAGCACCTAAAAAATAGGTAGCAGAGATAAGAACTTACATGCCAGTGTGTGCACCTTTTGCTAAGTCTTCCTCTCCTATCATGAACTGTGAAATTTCCAAAGTCTTCCATTACCCCTTCTGAAATTAAGTGAGCCTACTGAAAATTTCCCTTGAAGTCAGAAGCTCTTCTTCTGTGTTGTTTCTCCTCACTTGTTTATCCCTTTGGCCAATAGCTGTGCAGACAATTTTGTTCCCCAGCCTGAGTAGAAGCTTGATGTGTGGTTGTTATTATGTAGCGTTGTTTGAAATCTTGTTCCTGGAGGGTGAACATTCAAGATAAGTGAGCTGGAAGTATAGGCGGAGTGTGTGTCATTCGCTGATGGGGAAGCTGCGACATGGAGCGCTGCAGTGACTGTGTTAGGAGGAGAATTCATCTTCTTTAGAGTCAGGAGAGGAACTTACTGGCATAGTGGTTGGGAATGAATTTGCTTTCTGTTGCTGTGAGACAAATTACCACAAATTTAGTGGTTTATAACAACACAAATGTAGTATCTCATAGTTTCTGTAGGTCAGACCCTACAGAGCTGAAATCGCATTGTCAGCTGAGATCATAATTCTGCCCAAATGTCCTTGTTGGGCAGAATACACTTCCTTGTGGTTGTAGGACTGAGGTCTCTGTTTTTTAGTTTTCCTGATAGTTGTTGACTGGGGGTGCAGTTCTTTGCTATGTGCCCCCCACTGGTGGTTCACACACTGCCTGTTTTTCTTTCCTCCAGACCAGATGTCATGTGTTTCTGCCTTCCCCTTCGCGACCAGTCAGAGAAAACACTGTGCTTTTAAAGGACTCATGATTAGGCAGGCTTACTTGGATAAGCAACCTATCAAGCGCCACTTAATTCCATCTACAAAATCCCTTCAAAATAATGATTTTGTGTAGGGGTAGGGTTGGATGTTAATTAGATGTATTATGATCAGTGTAAGGTCGAGTGATAGAAGAAGGCAACGAAGCAGAGGAGAATGTAAGATACAGAAGCCTTTATTATAATGCAACTCCCGGGCGAGGTTCACAGATCCCAGGTGGGGGGGTCTGTGGAGTTGTACTCAGTAACCAAGGGGATGGGTTTTTATACAGGGTGAAGGAATTCCAAGGGTGGGTGCAACTCCATTTGGAGCTGGTGGCCTTACAGGTGCAATCGGGCTGCAGCGGCCCGTCTGGGTAGTGGGGACATGAGCTGCTTTCCAAGGTCACACATCTTCGCCAAGATACTTCACAGTGCCCTTATCGTTGGGGAGGGGGTTTGAGCCTAACATGCCCACCTTTTGGTTATAGGGATAGGGGCGATGTTTGTTGTCTAGCTACTTCCTGCTGAGAGTGGTCGTAGTGGGATTGTGTGGTCATGTCTAGAATTAGCAGCGTTTGGCATGGGCGTAGGAGGAGCTGGTTGAAAGTAGTTCGGGTTCTCATTCGGATGCGGCTGGAAAGAAAGCGGAGGAAACAGGGTGCAAAGGCAGAGAATAAAGCAATTAGTATCAAGGGCCCCAGGAGGGGGTGAACCAGGCCATGAGTGGGGACATTACCCATTGCCAGAGATAAGAGTCATCATTTTCTTACATTTTGTTCCACCAGTTTACAATCAGTTCACAATATATACAAATATTAAACCATTATGTCGTACACATAAAACTAATATAATGCTACGTGTCAATTATATCTCCACTGAAAAGTATAGCTTCTCAGAAGACCTGACAGGGTCCCTGAAATGGCTGTGGCACTTGAAACTTTCTTATGAGACTATTGTTCCTTTGGGCTTCAGCTGTGTGTTTCTAAGAGTATCTTGTAATATGAAACCAAGTACTGCTTCATCTACTTTTGTAGTGCCATTGTTGAGCACCTGCTAGTTGCCAGGTACTATATAATTTTTAAAAATCTTCACAGCCACCCTGTGAGAAAGGCATTATTCCCATTTTGTAAATGGGGAAACTGAGACAAAACTTGGACCTTCGTGGAGAAGGGTCGAAATGACTAACTTCTCTTTTCCACCTTCCGTCTCCCACTATTAATTTTCACTGGTCAAACTCAACTGAATTCAGAGGGTAAGAGAGCCGAGGTGTCAACACCCACTGGCTCACTGGGTCACTCACTGGGTCAGCACCCCAGAGCATGTGATGGAGAGTCTGTCTAGAGGGGGAACCTGGGAGCCAGAAGAATTACTACAAATTACTGCCTTCCATGAGCAACACTTCTTAAGAAGTCTTTTGTATTTTTCATCTTAATATAACTTGCAAAGTCATATACTTGATTAACACTAGATTTATCAGTAGTTAACATCTTGATGCATCTATTAGTTTGTTAGGATTTTCATTACAAAATATCACAGACTGGATGATTTGAACAATAAAAATTTATTTTCTCACATTTCTGGAGGTTAGAAGTCCAAGATCAAGGTGTTGACAGGTTTGGTTTCTCCTGAGGTCTCTCTCCTAGGTTTGGAGATGGCCCCTTTTTTGTTGTGGCCTCACATGCCTTTTCTACATGCGTGTATTCCCCTCCTCCCACCCACACACATCCAGTGTCTCTATGTGTCCAAATTTTCTCTTTTCAGAAGGTTCCTAGTCAGACTGGGACCACTACCTAAGGGCTTATTTAACTAAGTTGCCTCTTTAATATCCTAATATTGAGTGATTTTATGTATATATAGAGAGATATAATATAATCACATTCTGAAATACTAAGGCTTCGAGTTTCCATATTTGAATTTTGGAGAGTCACAATTTAACCCATAACAAGTGTTGAATTAAGAGACTAATTCTCATTAAAAGGAAAAAGGTGAGTAGGAATTGGAAGATGGGAAGGGGAAGGATAGGTACCATTTTGCCCAGGAGGCACATATGAAGTATATGTTGCATTAGTGTATTCTTGTTACCTGTGGGGAGTCATCATGGAATAGGGTGAGGAGACCTCACAGAGAAGGACCCTAACAGGGAGAGGATGCTCATTTTATGATTTAGCCTAGTGATGCACTATCTGGACTCTGCAGTAATATGGAGAAAGACTTTAAGCTAGGGTTTCTAAAGCAAGAATACCTTTGGACATAGGGTGAGTTCAGAAATCATTAAGATTAGATGATGTCAAACCCTCTTGTGATAATGCATAACAGAATCAAATGACCTAGCAGTGATTTTCAACCCTGGTTATGCACCAGACTCTGTTATGGATCTTTAAAAATTAAGCATCCTTGAGCTCTTTACTGCAAATTCTAATAAAGTCTGGAGTAAGGTCTTAAATGTTTTTTAAGGGTCCTCAGATGATTCTAGTTTCTGGCAATTTAACACAGAGGAATTCAACTTTTAAAAGTCAGTGAGAAATAGCAATTTAAGAGGCACTGGTATTTTCCCTACCAAGTCACTCACTGGGCATAACCCCTGGAGCCTGTGTGCCTGGAAAGAGAAGCCAGGAACCCACTTCCCTGTGATTGCCATCTTCCTTGAACAGTGTGAGCACATTGCCACTCCCAGAGGGAGACTGCTATTTAAAATGTGCATTTTTTAACCCATTGCTCCTAAATCAAACCAACAATTTCATCTGGTGCTCAAGCAAAGAACTAGTAATTCCTGTTTCAATCCTAGAGGAAAGACCAGCTGGGTTGGACTCATTTGTCCATCAATGTGTTGGAATCCAACACTGCAGTGCTCAAGAAATTTTTAAGAGTAGATTTTTGACCGTACAAAGTTTTTTTTCTAACACTGATTTTAAAACCTAATCCCTACATAAGTGATGAATCTATAGTATTAATTTCACATCTGCTGCAAAAAAAGGACATCTCTCAATGGATTTAAATGGAGTATCCTAAATCACTGTATTCCTTCAACACTACATTGGTGTTTAATAAGTGCCTACCATGTATCAGATTACCCTCATAGGTATTACAGTATAGTTGTGGAGAAAGAGATGATAAGCAAATAATAAATAGGCTATATTATATGTGAGGTGGTGCTAAGCACCATGGTTTAGGAAGGAGAAAAAACATGAGGAATGGTCAGAGAGATAGAAGGAAGATGAGAGGAGTGAGCCTCCTGGTAGCCGAGCACAAAAAACCCCCCACTTTTTAAGAAGGAAAGGAAGATCACCTGGGTCAGATGTTCCTGCTACTTAAATAGAGGACCACAAGTTAGCCACTTACTTGGCAATGTGAAGGTCATGAGGACCTTGACAAAGGCAGTGCTGAAGGGGCACCGGGATTAAGAGTGACTAAAGTGGACTTAAGAAAAATGAAGGGCGTTGGAGACAGTGAGTATAGAACACTCTTTAGGGGAAATTTAGGCTTTTCATATGTCCGTTTTCAAGGTGAGGGCAAACACCATACATGAAATGATGTGTGACGGCAAGGGGGCAGATCGGTCTGCCACTTCTCAAGGTCAAGAGTTGATCGATGCCGGGCAGTTTGACCTTGAGTCTTGTCTCCCTTCTCCCTTTCTGTTGCCTTTCACAGTGGCCCCTAGAGCCCCTCAGAATCTAGTGATCCACACACACTTTCAAACCATGCTTCATAGTGGCAGCTAGTTAAAGTATCAATCAACACACTGCCTTTCCTAGGGGTATTTACCTCATGTTTGCCAGAAGAGAGGGCAGACTTTCCCTGGTCAAATTCAATGGTATCTGCAGTTTCCCCTTGGACTATAGATAAGGCTTGGCCTGTGAAAACAAGTCTTAAATGTTCCTTAGAAAGGAAAGTCAAAATGAACCCAAAAAGAGAGGAATGACTGAAAGGTGTCTTGCTTAAGTAATAGGAAAGAGGAAGCAGACCTCATCTCTCCTCCTCTGAGAGCCTGCAATGCTTTAGGCCCTCAAAGAATGGCCCAATTTATACAATTCACCCCTATAACATTAAGCCTGAATGGCATTTGGTGGCAGATAAAGTCTCTCTGTGTCACACAGTGGAGGGCTGTGCGGCCAGATCTTGTTTAGAATTACATTTAAAACCTGGAAATCAAATGATATGTCCAGATAACTTCTGTGGTAAACCCCAAACCAGTTATGCTTCAGGTTAAGCCTCTGCATTTCTAAACAACATGCCTTTATTCTCTCCAGGCCAATACTCGGCCCTTCCTGCCAGCAATATCAAATAGCAAGAGGCTGAATGTGCCCTCTGTGTGAACATTAAGGGATCAACTGCCCAAGGAGGCAGTGCCTCTCCGCTGGAAAAATCTCCATCTTTGCTATGTCTCCTCAACACACACATTAAATTGGCTGATTCCTTCTCAGTTTCTTGAGTCACTTTTTAAATCTCTAAAAATTTTAAAAACAAACAAAAAACAAACCTAAAGACATCCCATCACTCCACAAAAATGGATCTCTTAGTTTGCCGAATGCAATTTCTTTAGCCCTCTCGCTGAACCAGTCTCTCTTGGTCATCGAATGGTGTCCTCTTATACCTCTTTGCTCCTCAAGGTCTCAGAGTTTGAACAAAATTAGGAAAACTCACAGACTTTCCTGGGGCCAAGAAAACAAAATTTGTTTGTTATCTAACAGGTTAACTTCATTTTATTGGCTGAGGAAACCAAGGCCTACAGTGCAAAATCCTGAGTGAGCTTGGATGTTGGAAAGGCTTGTGCTAATGTAGATCCCTTATGAATGAACCCCATTTTCTCAGGAGGTCATTCTGGCCTTCCCTTCTGCCTACCATAAAGGAACCTATTCTATTAGGCATTTGTGCTTATGGTCACACCAGGCACCTAGAGAAACCTTTAAGCATCTGCAGTGGTTTCCCCTGGGCTGTGGGGTCAGCTTCCATTTAAGACCAAGCTTATAGATGAGTTAAGATTTTCTGCCGCACAGGCTCGCTAAAGCTATACCTGATGCAGAGAGGGAGAAGGACGAGCTTGGACGTTGAGCATTTTCTGCACCATTGGGGCAGGGACATACCACCTATAGCATTCTGCTAAGCATCAATTTATTATTTTAGAAGTAAGAGAAGGATTTTTTTTCCCTTTGGGTAAAAAATGTTGCAGTAGATTCTCTTGCTAAAAATGTCATTTAAATATTACTGGTCACGTCACATTGTAGTTGTTTGGAAATAATTATATCCATATCACAGACAGTAAATAATAGATGTGCGTTCACTAACAATTTATTCATGTTCTGTTTTAATATGGCAAACTTAGAAGTAATTTAATCTCCCAGTAAATTGAAGTGGTGGGGGGTTCTTCACACAGAAGACTGCAAGTTATTAATTCCAGGCAGTCTTCATCTTGTACAATTAGTCACTGTTTGCAGCTGGAAATGTTTTATTAATTTTCCATAGCAGTTGATTTTCCACAGTTTTCTCAGTTTAAATTAAGCAGTAAGAGCTGCTGTTTCTTCTTAAATAAATTTTCTTTCCACAAAAATACATGCCTCTGGCTATGTCAATTTTCCCATTTGATTAAAGTGCCAGCAGGCAATTAATAACTTAATGCATTTTAAAGTACTTTTGGAAAAAGTAATTTGAATAGCCAAAGTTGTGTATTTGAATTGATTGTTACAGAAGATTTAATAGACATTTGAAAATCCTAGAAACTTGGAAAGGACAAATGCAGCCCAGCAATCATGTCTCGGGGACGGTGGTGGTCTCCATAAAAGAACCAGAGCTGGCACTCAGGTTTGGGGGTGGGGGGGGCGAGACAGTTGGTTGCCACTTTCTAGGAAGTTGAAGGAAGAAAGTAAATCTCAAAATGATCTTGTGGGAATGTATGGAAGAGTTAGGCCCATATGGTGTGGTCTGAGTGGGAAAATCATTTAAAAAGCAATGAGACAACTTGGATGAACCTTGAAGACAGGATGCTAAGTAAAGTAAGCCAGGCACAAAAGGACAAATATTGTGTTATTCCACTAATAGGAGGTACCAGAGTGGTCAAAGGCATAGAACGGTGGTGGGCAGGGCTGAGGGTGGAGGGAATGGGAACTGATGCTTATTTAATGGGCCCAGAGTCTCTGGTAGGGATCATGAAAAAGTTCTAAAATAGAGTGGGTACTGGTTGCATAACAATAGGACTAATTAATGCCACTGAATTAATTATAAACTCAAACAAGTTTAAAGGGTAAGTTGTATGTTCATATAAAACAAACAAGGTGTTTTCCCATGGTCAGGGTGTTTAAGTGAGGGTAAGCTGGCTTCTCTGGTGCAACATCTGTATTTCGTGCGTATCCCAGTAGGAGCCATGATCAACACATGAGCCAAACTTTTGTATGTCATTCCTGTGATGTGGCTCAAGGTGCAGATTTCCTGTCACTGGTGTGGGTGATATGGTGGTGGCCGCAGTCAAGGAACGTCCAGAGCTCGGGGGCACAGTGTATCTGGTATTAGTGCCTCAACAACAGAGGTCCTCCTGGAGAAAGAATGTGCTCCTTTATTCTGACCATCACGTAGAGGTCACAGTAAAAATAAAGGGGACAGGAAAGGTTCTGCCATGATAGGGTCGTTTTTTTTTTTTTAAGATCTATTTATTTTTGCATACAAGCTGGGGTGCAGGCCAGAGGTATAGGGTGATGAGAGGGTTCACCAGAGACAGAGTGGGGAGCAGAAAAGGCAGATCGACAGAAATACACTGCTGAGGGGAGCAGTGGGAGAGGCAGGAGTGGTCTGCTGAGCCATGTGGGAAGCTCCCCGGAGGGCATCGAACTCTCACCACACCCACAGCAACAGCTCCACAGTGCTGTGCTTAACCCATTGTGCCATCAGGGAGGCCTGATAGGGTCAGGTTTTTTTGTTTGTTTTTTGTTTTTGTTTTTGTTTTTAAATATATATTTTTATTGTTATTTATGTCTTTTACATTTTGTATTCCCCTTGGGTAACCCACCACCAATTCACCCGTGATCCATCTCCGTGGTCCCTTGTGTTCTTTTCTACTCCATTTTGTGCCCTTATCCTCCCCTACCCCTACCCCTCTCCCACCCACTGAGTGTCTCTCTCCTATTTGGTTTCCCTGTAGTCCTGTTATAGGTGAAATCATTCGATATTTTTCTCTTTCTTTCTAGCTTGTTTCACTGAGTATGATCCCTTCTAATTCCATCCATGCCACTGCAAATTGCACGTGTTTATCTTCTTTGAATGCTGAATAGTATTCCATTGTGTGTATATACCACATCTTCTTGATCCAATCATCTATTTTTGGATATCTGGGTTGCCTCCATACCTTTGCTATTGTGAACAGTGCTGCAATGAACATACGGGTGCATGTATCCTTTTGGATTAGTGTTTTTGTGTCCTTTGTGTAGATTCCCAAAAGTGGTATTGCTGGGTCGTATGGAAGCTCCATGTTGAGCAGTTTAAGGAATCGCCATACAGCTTTCCATAGTGGTTGGACCAGTTCACATTCCCACCAGCAGTGTAGAAGGGTTCCTTTTTCTCCACATCCTTTCCAGCATTTGTTATTGCCTATATTTTTAATGTGTAGTTTTAAAGGATGTGAGAATCGCCCAGGGATGTGTCCAATGCTGGCAGCATTGCATGATTCTCCAGAGTACTTGTAAAGTCAAAACAAAAATCCACCCCATACAAATTGCTCCCCCCTCCAAAAAAATTAATGAGGTTATTCAGAGCTAAGTTGTTTACTTTTTTTTAAAAGAAAGCAGGCACAAGAAAAGGGAACACAGGCCATAGGCAAACATCTGAAGAGAGATAGGGGCCTCTGTCTGACAGGAGAGTCTCTGACAGACCTCCTTGTAACTGACACTGTCCCTTGCATCTGTAGAACTTACTGCCCCCGCTCCACAAAAATCTGGAAGTTCATCACCAGTCATTATGCCTATGCATTCTGCTCCCACTGATTCGTTGTTTGCCTCCTGAGACTCAGTTAGGATTGTTCTCAAACCTGTTCACACCAGGCTATTTTAATTATGCAACTTAATTAAATATTGTGTAACCTGAAGAAATGTGAGCTCACAAAGAAAGAGAATTGTTTCTGTGAAAGCCAAGTTGCATGTCTTAGTAAAACTTGAGAAAGGTGAAGTCTACAAAATTAATGCATGTGTACTAAGTATGGACAAAATAAAGGTAAAGCTAGAAACAAGTTACAAAAATGAAAAAAGATTCGGAACTTAGGTTGTTATACAGGGGTTTTTAGTGTTTTCATCTCACTTAAAAGAAATTGGAAATTATAGATAAGGCACCCTGCGTGTGAATTAAATCTAGATGATTAGAAACTTCGGCAGATTCATAGACAACAGTGAAGCCTTGTATCCCATCCAATTGCATTGGATAAAATAACCTTCAAGCATCAGGGCAGGGAACCAACAATCATTCTCACAGTGCCGCCAATGGATTTGTAGTAACTGCTTAGCTGCTGTGTTGAGAAGTGTCCTAAGTTTCAACTGGACTTAGTAAGCAGGAGTGGAAAGAATTGATAGTGTTTTCCAGAGTGTGTGAAAGATAAACAGAATGAAAAAAAGTATCACATTTTCACCAGGACTGATTAGAAAAAAAGATTCATAATGCACAAATTAAATACCAAATATTCTACCTGTTAGTTACTTTCTTCTAACTCTTTGCAAGGTCTAACTTCAAGTCTACTTTTATTCATGTAAAATGGCATCAGTCATTCAAAGACCTTTCTTGTTGCAATTGTAGAACCACCTACTCACTGTTAGACTGAGATACCACTTGCCTGGTAGAGGAGTCAACTAAATCCCATGTGTCCTACTGACCTACCCCAGAATTTCCTGCAGGAGAATAATATTCTATTCACTAATAATCTTTCTAAAGAAAAGTCAACAATGTTGACAGTTGTGTTGGACATTTTTTGAAAAGATCCTTCTTGGGGGCGGGTCAGGTATTACTTCAGTCACTCACCTTCTTGAGTAAATGTAAAGTGCTTTCAAAAACTGTTTTAGAAAAATGGCATTTGTGTATGTGAGGTGGCATTGGATTATTTTCCTGAGTTGGCATGCTCTTGACAGTCCTAATGTAGGCATGAGCCGTGTGCAAGATCTCCAGAGATAAAGGAATGGTGACTTACATGTGGGTGTCAGATTTTCACACATCTGAAAGTGTAATATGCACCAACTGAGGGTTGCAGTTCACTTAATGTAAAAGAAAATGGCAGCTGGGTTGTACTGACATTTTTTTAAAATGTTGAAACAATAGGATTAATGCTAGCTCTAGCTATTGCTGAGAACCAAAGGTCAGTTTGATGTTTTCCATGTTTATTACTAAGCATGTCAGAATGAGCTCTTCTTCTGGGACCTGTTGAAAGGAAAAAAGGGAATTTAAAATTGTGAAATCATTTGTACTTTTAGTAAACTTTCTTTAATTATGATTTTAGAACTTGTATTTCTTTAATGATCAAATTTAGCTGTGTGGTTTTGCTATTGTTTTATAGAATTTTGTGCAGAAGAGGAAATATTACAACACTTTAGTGTATCAAAAAATTTCTAAGTCCTGGGTATCTTAAGAAAATCTGTCACAAATTTTCCTACCTAAAAAGAAAAGATTGTGGGCCTCCCTGCTGGCATAGGGTTTAAATCTCAGTGCTATCACTGCTGACTGAGGCTTGGGTTTGCCTCCCCAGCCAGGGAGCTAACCCACATATGGCATAACAGACCTCTCCTGTCTCGCCCACTGCTCCCCTCATCAGTGTATTTCAGTAGATCCACCTATTCTGCTCCCCACTCTTCCCTGGAGAATCCTCTCATCACCCCTCCCCACCGCCCCACACCTCTGGCCTGCATCTTCTGTTCATAAATAAATAAATAAATAAATAAATATTTTTTAAAAGAAAAATAAAGGATTTGTATAAATTAAGAGATAACAGAACCATAAAGAACTATAAAGAGCAGGTATATATGTTAAGATTAACTTTGGCTGTATAATAGCATGACCAAAAGACAACCAAGCAAACTAAATACAGTTGTCTTTCTCATATTAAAAAAATGGAAGGAAGGCAATATAGAGCTGGCATAGCAGTTCCATGGCTATAAAAGACCAGACACTATTTAGCTTACTGCTCTGCCGTCATCAATATGCCATCTCGGGTTCCAAAGTGGCTGCTCAATTCTAACCATTATGTCTAGTTCCAAGTAGAAGGAAAAATCAAAGAAGGGTGAACTTCCTCCCTTTGTGGATATTTGCAAAGAGTACATACATTCAACATTTCTTTTTGTGTGCCATTGGCCAAACTTCAGTCATTTGGCCACATCCAGTTACCAGGAGGATTGAGAAGCATATCCTTTTGACTCAATCTTGATGTATCGTGCCTGGCACTGGGCCCCCATCCAGCCTTTGTCCAATGCCTCTGTTCCTTTCCCACACTGTCAAGAATACTTCAGGAACAGCACCTCCTCTCTTCCTTTCCTAAGGATTTTTTCTGCTCCTGACATTTCCCTGTAAGCTCACTTACATTGATTCCTGAAAATCATCATTATCTAAACTTTTTTCTTTATTCCACTGCTTGCAAATATGAAGCATGGAGTAACTTTTCTGAAAAGTTAAGTGGAAAAGGTGAGTTAACAGACTGCTGGATGTATAATGCCCTTTACTCTTGTGAGGGAAAGAGCATTCTAAGCAATAATTTTAAATCCTTTTCAGTGAGTACTTTGAAGCAGTGAAAGAAGTAAAATAAGTAGGTTCAGTGGAGAGCATTAGGCAATTATCATTGAAAATAATTTAAGCTTAAGTAACTAAAATAATTTCTTCTATAAAATCATCCAAAGTACTGGAGAGGGTTCTACATGGTCGATTTGCTTTCTTGTGTAGCTGCTGAAAGGTAAGCAAAAATGTTGAATTCTAAAAGTCTCAACTTAGTGAACTAATATAGACTTGGGGATGGCATTAAGTACCTGAGGGTGATGATGTGTTATTGCTGCAAAAGGATTGGCAAATGGGATTAAATGATTTTAAGTGAGATGAAGCCTAATAAAATGAAAGCATGGAGTCCTGCTCAAACGATGACCTTCTCTCCACTTCTGCTATCAAATGAACATTTGGGGGATGTGCAGAGAGTACTGGAGCGTGGTGGTTAGGAACATGGAGTCCGGAGCCAGACTTCCTGAGTCTAAATGGCCGTTCTGTCACGTAAGCTCTACACCCTTGAGTACATTACTCAAGCACCATGCCTTGGTCTCCTCATCTGTAGAGGAGGGCCAGTGGGAGAGGACTTAGAGAAGGACCCAGCTCCCGGGAGGCTCTTCTGTTTGTAGCCACTTCTATTTGTTTTCCATGCTCGGTCTGCCCCAGCTGTCTCAGGCCTGCACCTGTTGGAGTGCTGGGTGCTGTCATCCTCACAGTGGGATGCTTTTATATCGTGCCTTTCTTAGAGTTTGGGGGGATGCATACACATTTATGCTCAGTGGGGGAAGTGTTTTTCCATCTCATTCCCACTGCTCAGAATGTTCCTGTCTGTACGAAGCATTCGGTGTGGGTGTCTGTTCCTGACTCAGGACTCCATGCAACACAGATCTGCTGAGCTCCTGCCATGGGCCAGCCCTGGTGAGGGACTGGTAATGCTGAGACTGACAGGCACCGCCTGCTCGGGAGGCCCCAGTGAGACACAGGGTGAGACAGACAGAGGCACTAATGCCACCAGATGCCCCAACTGAACTTTGGAGAGAGCAGAAAAATGTTGCCTAGAGAGTGACATTTAATCAATTGTCGAAGAATTGATGGGATTTTCTAGATAGACATGTAGGGTGTGAGGCAGAAGAAAACAAGCACCAATGTACCTGGAATGTGACTAGTTTGGGGTATAGCAGTCACGTTTCATGGATGTTGCCCTGGTGCTGGGTGAATCCTCTGGCAACGCTGTCTCCTTATGGCTCCTTCCTAGCTGAAAGGGTAGAGTTCAAGCTTGTGAGTGAAGCACAGGCCAGGCCAGCCCGTACTGCTCCCCAGCTGGGTGCCCTTTGCTTTGGTCTTGGGCTCTGACTCCCACAGTTGTTTGTTATAACTCACTGTTGTCTTTCTTGAGTCCTTGAGGTCAAAGACTACATGTGACTCCCTCTCTATACCCTTTGTGACAGCATCTCAATTCAGGGTTCTCAGACCTTTGGTATCAGAATCACATGGGGAGCATGTTTTCAAACCTCCCCCACCCCACTCAGCTCTCCTGAATCTGTACTGGGGTGAGCACTAGAAATTTTCATTTTTAGTAAGGCAATTCTGAGGCAGGCTGGAGAACCTGGCCTAGTACAGATACTCAATAAACTTTAATAAATATAGTGCTATGTGCCTATCCAAAATGCCGACATGGGTGGGGAAGAGAATGGGCAGACTCTGCAGTAGAACAGTGAGTAGCTCCTCCCATCAAAAATTGGGTCCTTCTGTGTCTTCTCGCCAGTGCCGTCTCCAGGTAATATCCTTGAGGCCGAGCCCCCTTCTGCCCCTCACCCCCATCTCCTTTCACCGTCCTGCCTTCACAAAGCAACTTTATCTCTAATGACTTCTCCAAGGCCACACATTCACCTTTTAGCCCCAGAGATCAGAGATCTGGCATTGGTAATAGCCTAAGGTTTGATGGCTTGAGCCAACCATGGTTTCTCAAGGTCATCCCTACTACTTTTTAAAAAGGGAAAAGTCCATTTCTTCAGACCAGCAGATGAATCAGCAAAAAATTTCAATAGGTAATAGCAGAAGAATATATCACAAATTCCAGGTGCATTTATCCAGAAGAATCTATTGCAAATATATACAGATAAATATAGCTAGATGAATATATCACAAATTAAGAGTTTTGTAAGGGCAGTCCTTTCAAAGTCCTGGATTTCAACACCAGCTGCACATTAGAATGATGCAGGGAGCTTTTAAAAGTACTCCTGCCTGGCCCCAACCCCAAAGATTCTGAGATTTTGGCTTGGAGAAGAGCCTCTAGGAAAAAAAGAGATTTCTAAAAGCTCCTCAAGGGATTCTGATGTGAGCCAGAGTTGGAGATAACTGTTGCTCTAGAGATATCTTCATCTCAGAAATTCTAATGGTATAGACTCCCCAGATATCTTGACAAGTTGGTCCATGGAAAAGTTGTGGGGGCAGGAAGGTATCAAACCACATCACCAGCGTCCTGAACTGTATTAAAATATGATTCTGCACAGCATGTTCTCAACTCTGCTAAAGTGATGCTAAAAGTGGGTGGAGATGGAGTAAACCATACTTACTAGCACAATTTTCAGAGAGAATATTGCAACAAGTTGGAAGGAATCCCTTGATAAAAAGCTTAAAGTGTAAAATGATTAAAATCCCAAAGGACAAATAATGAGCACAGTTTGGTGGCCACCAAACTGTCTAAGAATGATGTCAGGTGATCATAGTTTTGTTTGTTTGGGTGAGAATTACAAATTTGGGGCCAGAGATAACTGTTGATTTCAGCAGGGAACATTCTCCAACCTCCCACCTTAAGCCTTCAGCCTTTTCTAATATTTAACAAAAATGTAAAGAACACTAGTTTAAAGGACTCTGCATCTGTCCATCAGTTTCTCTTCAGTAGCTCCAGTGAAAACCTCTGGTCCAGGTCCTCTTGTAAGGACAGCGAGGTCAGCACTTTCTGTCATTTGATAATGAAGGGAGACGCTCAAAACATGCTTCCTTATGAGAAAACATTTTATTGCAACTATTGTAAAATTTCTAGCCAGTTTAGATTAGATATTTTAAATTGTGCAGTAGAAACTATTTTTGCCAACATGTTTCACTTAAAAAAAAATCCTTACTAATGCTGACAGAAAATAAGCAGTTTTTTTTTTTTTGAAATACACTTTCTAATAGGTTACCTGAAAAGGGATCTTGAGCAGAAAGGAACATCTTTCAATTAATTAGTCAGAAGACAAGACAATAAAGAGCTATTGATAGAATCCCCAGTGGAAATCCATGAGAGTTCTTATAAAAAGAGCATTTTCAATGTTATGACCTTTCTGTTTGGAGGCACAGCTAAATGAGCATCTTATCCTCACCTATCTTAAACTACTAAGTATCCTAACTTAACAGGCATTTATTTAAAACCAAGCCTTGGGGTGGGTATTTGGTAAATGTGATCTCCCCTGTAAGAGCTTATCATCTTACTGGGAAGAGAAATAATTTTCCCATACTAAACAGTATTTATAGAACGAACTCTATCTCAGCATAGACAGTTGATAGAATATGTACCTATCTTTAAACTCAGTTATTGCACCTCCAATTTGAGATATTTGTTCACAGGGTGTTGCTAAGTGAAATAATTACATATCATTGAAATAAAATATTTAACCCCCTGAACATATGGTAATGATTCAAGAAGTGTAACTTCTATTAATTAATGGAAGAATGAACATAAAGATCATCTGGTCTAGAATCTTAATTTTAAAGATGAAAACTGAGACCCAAAGATATACAATGCCCTCCTCAAAGTCACACTGTTAGGAAGAGGCAGAAATCGTAACTAAAGGAAGGAACTGTATTTTTCTTTGGCTTTCTCGGAAGTGATCACTAATGCTCTTTACAATTCCACATTGCCCTCTAAAATGAGAGCCCCAGAGCAATGACCTGAAGTTCTTTAAATGACAAAATAGGAGTCCCCACCTAAGTGGGAAAATCGCATTCATCTGTTTTTCCTTGAGAAGCTGCTAATGGCTCTTACCATGCCTTTCCCAGTTGAAGCACAGAACCAAAACATTTGCAGCCTCAGGATTCCCTCCCACTGTTTGTAGATCAAACACAAACAGAAACAGTGGGAGGCCGGGCCATCTCTAACTGAGAGAATCAATATCAATGAAACAGACAAAATCCCAAAATCTCAAAATAATGAAAACAAAGATATCCAAGTAATAAAATCTGCTAGAATCACAAAGACAACACAACTCCAATCTCAGCTGGCTCAAAGAAAGTGTCCATTAACAAGGGATTAACACAAGGGAAGTATACAACCAGTCAATAGGAAATGAAAACATTTCATCCAGTCTAGTCGCATTTGAGCCCACCCTAGGATTATGGATGAGGGTGTGTTGAGATGGTGTGGTTCTGACTGTAGAAAGAGAGTCTCCAGAAACCATCAGCCATTACCAACTTAAAGAAACATTCCAAACCTCTATATTTTGTACTGAAAAATTAGAACTGATGAGCCAGAAGATGAGACAACACCTATTAATTGCCCTTTTTAGTGTTTTCTATTGTGATTTTCAGCAGATCCTTGAAAAGAAAAGCTTGATCACAGTAGTGTCTTTTAAAATAAGCATTTTGCAGCAATGGTGTTGTAGTCACCACATCCACAGGGGATTATAAGGAAGGTGCTTACACAGGGGCACCAAAACTTCTCTGCTTGGTCCCTTAAGTCAACAAAGCTCTGATGCCTGCGAAGTGTCAGTCGCAGGGACGATGATAAATAAGGTAGCCTCCCCACCCTGAGAATGCACATCATTTTAAGACATCAAAATGAGTTTGAGACACCCTAGAACCCAATCCCAAAGTTCTAGACACTGCAGTTGTAACCGGGCTGAGTCCAAAGTCCAGTAAAGGTAGTGCCCCCTGGAGAGGGTTTGCTGATGAGAATGAATAGCCCCAGGGAAAATGCTAAGTTTGCATTTTGGGGCAGAGTTTCTGATGAAAAATAAAAGGGACTGAAGGAGAAGAAGATTCAGTCGCCATGATATAAGAATGCAAACGGTGTTGCCATGCTGAAGGAATAGAGGAATAGTCGCCATGATGTAGGAAAAGAAGAAACATTTTTGAATCTTCAGTGACTTTGGGGCCAGCGACTTTGGAGGCTTTGCAAGTAGCTGGGTGACGGAAACTGCTCCCAGTTTTGTCTTTACTGCAGCCGAAGAAAGAAGGCAGAGGTCCAAAGCGGACGCCTTCCTAAAATGCACGAGTGCAGTCTGTTGGGCCGTCTGGCCACTGTAGTAGCTGTTTGCAGTGTTGTTGGCCTGGTGCTGTGCTGGGGCACCATGGCAGATCCTTGAAAAGAAAAGGATGCTGGGAGCATCTCCAGTTGTGTTTTGTGTCATCCTCATGAGTTGGGACCTGGCCTACAGTCTGATTGTTGCGCGTCCACAGAAGAAGGAAGATGCCATTTTGAAAATGTGGCCTATCGTTTGGAAGAAGAGCTCCACATCAGCAGTGGCGGGAAGATGCCATCTTTGTTATTTTTCTGGTACTTAAAGGACTGGACATTGTTTTAAGTAAGGTAAACGGCCATATGTTGACTTTAGTAATTCTTTGCTTTTCCTGTTTGTTAAATAAATCCCATTGTTATTGTTCCCTAAACCTGAGTAGTCTTGTAGTTGTGCATGCGGGTGCAGAACCAATATAGTGACCGGTAAGCAATTTGGGTACTGCCTTTGACAACTTTGAAGCCCCATTTTTGCCCGGTATCACAGTCACTTGTCCAATCGTCTTCCCTTCTCTGTTAAGAGAATCTGGCTTTGGGGTCTTTGTTCAGATATGGATACTTTTTCCTGGACTTCCCTACAGCTAAAGGCAGCCAGGAAATATGTTCTGGTCAATGAGATGCCAGATAGGATTCTGGAGAAACTTTTAATAAAGAAGGGCAGCTTCAGTTGACAGGGCCCTTTGCCGCTCTGTCCTTTTCCCTTCTTCCTGCTAGATGTCCAGCAGCCACATGACATTAAGGAATCCAAGTACAAAAGCCTACAAAAGCCAACACACCTCAAATGGCAGAGTAGAAAGATGCAGAGCCTGATTCCCTGGGATCTTTGAGCCCAGACAGCAAACCTAAACTGCTGTCCTATCGCGTGCTGTTGCACAAGTCAAACTCCAACTTGCTGAAGCCACCAGTTGTCAGCTATTCATTGTATTATTTGCAACCATAGTCACTTCATAATCACAAACCAATGTTTCATTGTTTCATTTCCTCTTCTGCAAAACAAGGATATTTACCACTTTGGAGATTTGTTGTAAAGCTTAGTTGGCATATGTATAATTCCTGGCCCAATGCCTGACTTACAATAATAACACTGGTCAACACTGAGATCGTTACTGACTTTAAAAGGCCCTAATCTGTAGTATTTTGGTGTGCTGAACATGAATATGACCCTGAAAATTTGGGTCTCTCATTTTGAAGATATTTCATATCGTTCATTTTATATGTTTCACCATGTAAATTGATCCAGTAGGACTGCAACAACATCCTAAATCAGCCTAGAATGATGAAATATTGCAGTGCAGTGCATAATACCATCTTGCACACATCATCCAGAGTTGATTGCATCATTTTCTGATGCAATGCAATACTACTACCAGGCAGCTGCTGAAGTAAGCTGATGTCATCAGTGCACTATAGAAAACCCTATTGGAAAGGTTGAGCATTGAAAATATTTCAAACTTTGTCTACATTGAGACCATTTCCACATAGTGAGGGACTTCCTATTCCAAAACCTCCAGCAGAATATTTTCTTGATTCATCTGATGAGGACAAGGGTGAGCCAACCTGTTCTTCTCTTGTTCCATCAGCGTGTAGTGATCCAGATTTTCACTGTGGTGCATCATCAACCCCACACAGACTAACACAGGAAGAACTAAATGACCTGGTTCATGATTTGGACTTATCCAAGAATAAGGCAGAATTGCTAGGATCAAGACTACAACAATGGAATCTTCTAGAAGATGTCACAATTACTTTATATCGAAAGCGCCACCAGCAGTTGGAGCCTTTCTTCAGAAAGGAAAGTACTCTGGTATTCTGTTCCGATATTGAGGGCCTCATGAATGCCTTAAAATCACTCATGACCCGAAAGAATGGAGACTATTTCTAGACTCTTCAAAACTGAGTCTTAAGGCTGTGCTTTTGCACAATGGAAACCATCTTCCATCTATTCCAGTAGCTCGTGCTGTCCAAATGAAAGAGACATACAATAACTTAAAGCAGCTACTGAATTTCATTGAGTATGACAAGTACAGTGGGCACATCTGTGGTGATTTAAAGCTAGTTGCCCTTTTAATGGGACTGCAGCAAGAATATACAAAATACATGTGTTTCTTATGTGAGTGGGATAGCCGAGCAAGTGAATTGCACTACTTGCGCAAGGAATGGACTCGCAGACAAAATGTAGCAGTTGGAGAGAAGAATATCCAGCACCCAGCTCTGGTCGAGGCTCACAAAATCCTGCTAACACCCCTTCATATTTAACTAGGTTTAATGAGAATTTCATGAAAGCCATGGGCCAGACCTTGCCAGCTTTCTGATGCCTGCATGAAAAATTTCCTCGACTCAGCGAAGCAAAGATTAAAGAGGGAGTTTTTATGGGTCCTTAGATTTGAGAGCTCTTCAAAGATGACCGGTTCAACAAATTGCTGCAGGGTGATGCGAAACAAGCATGGAATGCTTTTCACCTAGTGTCTACAAACTTTCTTGGGAATTTTAGGTCAGAAAACTACAAGTAACTAGTAGAAGACATGCTGCTGCAGTATCAGAAACTTAGCTGCAATATGTCTCTAAAGATCCACTTCCTTCATTCCCATCTGGATTTCTTCCCTGAAAACTGGTATGGTTAGTGATGAACATGATGAATGTATTCATCAAGACATCGCATCAATGGAAAAAGATACTGGGGAAAATGGTCCACTCCAAAGCTGGCTGACTACTTCTGGACACTCCATCTTATTGCATAATAACAGGGGGATGGATCATGGGCGAATTGGTGGTGGGCTGCCCAAGGGGAATACAAAATGTAAAAGACATAAATAACAATAAAAAAAAGGAAAAAAAAATAAAAACCTACTGAAAAAAAAAAGATACAAGGGAAAAATCTAAGAAGTAGTCTGTGACTTGATTTTTTAGAGGTATTAACTGTAGGTCTATTACTATTGGCATGCATTTCATGATGGAAATGTCCATTTATTGCAGATTACAAAAAAACCTAGAGCCAAAATTAGAATTTGACTGTCATATTCGTGTTGAGCACAAACAAATTGATAGGAAATGACTAATTTTATTTCAGTAACATGACTTTTGTAAAAATTTGTTGACCAGTGTAATAAAAGGTTATTATTGTCATTATTTATTAATAAGATGGAAATGAGTATCTTTCCCCTTTGGGAAAAAGTAAAGGAGTAGGGCCAAGCTTTTCCAAAGACGGGGACTATCTTCTGGACAAGATGCTGAGGTAGGGTGGTGGTGCTGAGCTTTATAAAGGACCCTTATAATAGAGCAGGGTATAAATAGTCAATATCCAAAAACTACGTCCTCTGTTCTAATTTCAGGAGACGTTTCTGGCTTATTATTAATGCATGCTAGCTGTGTCTAACACTCAGAGAGCGGGCTGTTGCTTTGTTTATAGTAAAACCAAATCTCTTGGCTGCGTTTCATTCCCGAGCAGTAATCCCAGCAGCCAACCGCAAAATTAGCATCTAATAGAGCATTTTGCTTAAAATACAGAATATTCTTTGGACACCACAGGATTTTTGCCTCTAAAAATAGTGCTACTTTTTTTTTTCTGAATATGTGAAATTGCCCTAATTCTGCTTTACTTAGTGGGATATGCCTTTGGCCTCCTGGTTTCGATTTTATGGACACAGGAATCAGTTATTGCTCTTTTTTTTTTTAACCTGTATAAGTTACTGTTAGTTGAAGCTTGTTGTGATTTGGTTCAGCACATGCAATGCAAGGGACTTAAAAACATATCCTCTCTGATGATTAGAGCACCCCAAGCAGGTGCATCACCTTTCCAGAGCCCTTCTGCTGCTTTGCTGAACAGAGCTCATCCCTGAACACCCTTCCTATGACCTTCAGCTGATGCATGTCCGTGAAGGTAGCAAATATTTATTGAAACTCTAACTCACATAGTTGCCTTCCTGGGTACTTTATACAATGATAAAACCAACAATATTAGCTATCATTTTCAAAATAATCACTTGTCAGGCATTGTACTAATTATCATATATATGTGTGTATATATATTTCTAGTTCATCCTCAGGACAACATTATAAGCAGTAAAGTATTAGTCTCCTTTTTCTTTAAGATTTATTTATGCATACAAGAACTGGGGTACAGGGCAGAGGTGTTGGGGGTGGGGGTGAGAGGATTCACCAGAGACAGAGTGGGGAGAGGAACAGGCAGATCCACTGAAATACACGGCTGAGGGGAGCAGTGGGAGAGGCAGGAGAGGTCTGCTGCGCCATGTTGGTTAGCTCCCTGGCTGGGGATCGAACTTGAGTTACAGTGGCTGCTAATGGCTTCACAGTGCTGAGACTTAACCTCTACCTCTTGTGCCACCAGGGAGGCCTATTATTTAAGGAGGAGGAAATAGGAGCTTAGAGAGGTTAAGTATTTGCCTAAGGTCACACAGCCAGCTAGTCTAATGGTAGCATCTGGAACTGGACACTGAAGCTACATTATGCTCCTTCCCAAGCACCACAAATGCGCTCATAGGCAAAGATCTCCATGCCTTTCCTATAATCGGCCCACACCCAGCTCTAACAGAACCCCTCACTCATAGCAGGTGATCAGTAAACACAGAATGATTAAAAGTAGAGAAAAGTACGGCTGGAGCATTAACACATTGCAAAGGAACAACAGAGTAGATCCAAATGAAGGGACAGTGGGCTTCCTTCATAAATCAGTTGCCCCGGCCGTGCCGCACGATTCTTGGACAGCTACAAATTTAATGATGCCCGCACCTGACTTACACGTGGTCAGAAATAGCCGCCGCGAGCATCATTTTGTGAACCTCCTTGAGCTCTTTCTACCTGCTGATTTCCATTAAATGTGTTTAGAAAAATAATTGTGTGACTATCCTGTTGGCATTAAATACAAAGTCGTTGGTTTGACTGCTAAAATATAACATTCAGAGGTCACAGAAAGGCAAGCAATCTTTTCTATTTTTGAAGAGGCTCTAGCTGAAGAACGGAGATCCGAGCGGCTTTCCCACTGCCATCTGCTTCCAGTGCGCCGCCTGCTCTGCAGGAGGCGCTGTGCCGCGTGTGTCCCTGAGCCATCAGTCACCAATTACAGCTGCAAGGGGGGCCCGTGTTTAATCTCATTTTTGAATGAATTAATATTACTAGGTTGGCACAAATTAATGGTATTAAATGTGCAAGGTTAGTATGAATTATGTCCCCATCCATCTATAACTATACGTGCCTCATTCTTGTGTAGGAAAGCTTATTGAATCAAGTCATGGTTATACTCTGTTTAAAATACTAAATACTAAAATACTCTTTCTAAAATACTCCTTAGAACTCTTAAAAAGATGGGCTATATATACAAGTATACCTATGGGCAGATATTTAATGATAGAAATATGTACTTCAGTCCAAGCTGGTTCATGCTGAAAAGGACTACGTGATTGAGTCAATCCCCAGAGTAAGACGCAATTATTGTGGTGGTTTATTACATGTCCTTGCAATTGTAGCAAGTGCTCTCCATACAAGAAAAACCTCATCTTCTAGAAAACCTTTGAGCCTCCCCATGGGTCCTGCCCCCTTCCAATTAAAAAAAAAAAAACAGTGCTAAGTTATACCCATTTCCTTGACATTGAAAATATATATGAAGAAATAAAGGGTTACATGCTTCTGTTTCTTTTCCAAATTGTAATCCCAGTTTTTTACCCAACATAAAACTAGACAAGATGTATGCTGTTACAGTTCTATGTCAACAAACCTCAAATTCATGTCTGTGACTGAAGTTTTTTTGGGGAGAGATGATGATCAAATATGAATAATCTGAATGATTATTTTTCTGGATATTTTCCATAATTAATCTGAGGAATCTGTAATGTTGAGTACTGTGAACCTGTTCAATTTTAACTCGGACACCGGTGTACACTGTGGTATACAGCAATTGTCACCTTTAGTTCCTGCTTAAAAAACTCAGATTTTGTTCAGATAGTAGGCAAAGATTCCCTAATTTCAAGAAGGGTGGACTCTTTCTTCTCCACCACCCCAAGCACTAGATAATCCATTTTCTTTCTATGTGATTTAGGGCCCCATTTCTGGTCAATGAGATGTATAGAGGAGAAAGATTTTGAACTCCAGTGTTCGGTACAATGGCAGGTATCCAATAACTTTTTATTTCAGTAATGAGATATATTCAATATATGTTCTTAAGGGATATTTAATAGTCACATACTCTGTGAACTTGTACCTTTAATAAGTCCTACTACTTTTTTCTAAAATGTGTATGTATGTACCAGAGTGAACGTACCATTTCCCTCATGAATTCCTATTATCTTCTCACTCAATTCAAATTTCCATCACTTTCCACTTCATTAAGCCTTTTGCCAACATTCTATAGAAATGCTACCCACTGGAAATATAATGCAAGTCATACATGTAGTTTGAAATTTGCTGGTAGCCACATTTAAAAAGTTAAAACAGATGAAATTAATGATCATGTTAATATTAACCCAGTGTCTCCAATATGAGGTTATTTCAACACATAATCAGTATGAAAATTATTGAGCTATTTTATCTTCTGATTTTCATTGTGAATATTTGTTCCAGAATGTGTTTTACACACAGCACATCTCAATGACCATTATTGGTCACACTTTCTAACATTTTCCCACTGTTTCTCATCCTATTGAACTGGTTGATTTCATATCCTGCTCAATGTTTTGAAATGGTTGTTCCAACCTACCCAATATCCCAATATACCCAATATAATAAGATATAAAATGAGTAATTTTATATCTTTCAATTTAATAATATTTATTACTTAGTGTCTACTATGAAGAGATGAAGGAAATACTTCCTCCCTGTCATCTGTTTACACAGATGAAAAGCCTACTCAAACTGAGGGTACTCTATTCCTAGTCCCACTACCCTTCATATGTACCTCCCTTATTACAGTTATCAGGCTTCCTGCACCTAGGGAATGACTGAGGAGACAGCTCTGCATTTGCTTGCAAAAAGGATTTCGCCTGTAAACTAGTGATAAGTAGGATTTTATATCATAGGAGTTTGAATGGAGAAGATCTCAGAAAGTGCAATAGTTAATTTTATGCATCAACTTAACTGGGCCCAGAGGTGCCAGATATTTGATCAAACATTAGTTTGAATATTTTTGTGAGAGAGCTTTTGAATGAATTAACAGTTAAGTATTAGAATGAGTAAACTGAATAAACCAGATTGTCCTACATGATGTGGTAGACCTTACCCAGTCAGCTGAACGCCTAGATAGAGCAAAAGACAGAACCTTACCTGAGTAAGAGGGAATTTGGACCTGAAGACCTTTGAACCGAGACACTGGACTTTTTTCTGTCTTCAGACCCAAATTCAAACATCAGCTCTCCCTGGGTCTCAGCCTGCTGGCCTTCACACTCAACCATACCAGTGGCTCTCCAACCCGCTGACCCACCCTGCAGATTTTGGGACATACCAACAGCTTTAATCATCTGCTTGGGCAGATTTCCTTGGAAAACTCCTAAGTGTTATGGTCTTTCCAATATCTGTGCTGAAAGGTTTGGACCCTCACTGCTTCCTGAATGAATCAGGAGACTTGGGTAGTTCTAACGCTGCCACTATTTAACTCCGGGCCCTGTAGCAGTTACACTCTCTCTAGGCATCCATTTTCTTATGTGCAGACTGTTGTTAGGTTGATTTCAACAATCACATCTAACTACACAGTTCTATGATGGTCACCACTTTGAAATTATCTGATTTACAAATTTTTTTTATCATTACAGAGATGACTTTTACAATCTTTTTCATTATCCTGGAAATACCCTTACTAACATGTAGGTGACTTGCTAATTTGTGAATCAAACTCTTCTGAGAGTATATGCCTTACCCCTTGGATGATATTTTGACACCATACCTTTTCTAAGATTTTCAAAGGGAATCAAGAAAAAAAGAATTTCAAAAGGAACTTTTCTAAGAAAGAAAGCTAAGCAATGCATTGAGCTAGTTTTTCTAGCTATACTTGGAAATGTCCTACTGGAGAAAATTTTATGTTTGGTTAACAGTCATTCATGCCATAGATTGCATTAGTCATTGTCCAGTGAAAAGAGCTTGGTCTAGGTAGACTTGTGACAGGAGTTCAGTACCAGGTTTGATACCAGCTGAAACCAGTGATGTCTGAAAAGAGTTCTCGCCTACTAGTTCCATGTATTTGAAGGGAACTAACTGTTCAGTCCAACTGATTACCTTATTGGTATAATGGTGAAGAAACAGACAGTGGCATTTCTGGGCAGGGCTTGGTTCTGAAGCAATTCTATCAGTATCGACCATGCACGGTGATTACACCTAAAAGGTAGCCAGACCTTTGGCATCGTTCACAGGCTCTGTGGGATATAATGTTAAAAGGAGAAACAGCAAAGTTGTCTTGAAATAATGTTGTGAAAGGGCAAGGGGATGCACTTCTCCTTTCCCTCGCCCCAACTCCAAGCACAGGAATCAGGAGAAGCTGCATGAAACTCCATAACCTCCAAGTAGAAGCTAAAAGGACCAGCCTTCAAAAGCTAGTGTTTTCCTCAGAATGTAATGGAAAGCTGTTGCCTTTGTGAACATTTTCCTTAGGAGCAGGGCTTTAGAAACTATTCCCAATTATCCCTAAATCCCAGCAGATCTGCCATTGCCTGTGTATTTTGATTCATTTGGGGCCTTTAGTGGGGAGGTACCTTTAGATTTCATCGGCCCTTACCCAGAAGTTCAGTGTCATTCAGTTCTGTTTAGTTCAATATAATTTGCCACTGGGTGCACCTTCTGAGGAGATGAACGTTCCAATCCCAGTTTTTCTACTCTCTAAACCTGTGGTGGTGAACAAATCACACACCCTGTGACCTGCCTTAGCACTTCGGTAATGAACCATCAGAATTCCTAAACTAATCTCTGTTTTTCCTGTTGCAGAACTAGCCAGTTAGCTACTCAACAAGCAATGATTCCCCATGTAAGTACAGGCAGCTGTTCATTTCCATAGCTTCTGAGGGTGTACGTGTATGTCTCCCAAAACCTCTTTCACACTTGGGTCTTGTAATTCTTAAACACCTTTTCCATTCTTCTCTGAAGATTCTGAATGCTCTTTTTGTATCAGTGTAGTTTATCCCACACCAGTCAACCCCCAAGTAGGCACTAATCCCCCACAGTGATTAGCCCAAACCAATATTTAAGTGCTTAATTTTTTTTTTCAAGTTCTGTTTGTTTTGCCTATGACACTAATTTATGGTTAGGTTATAATGATGGCTACCACATCATTTAAATTGCTAGGGACTTTAATTTGGGGGAGAAAAACCCCCTATTGTGTTTTTTTATTTTATCATTATTTTTGTTTTTAAATTCTCCCAGCATTTTCTCTCCACACCTTACCTCATTCTGGGTATTTCAGAAATAACAGTGAACTTGTCTGAGTAAAACTGCCCTGAGCTATTCTTTAAGTTAATTATCACTTCTTTTGGTTCTGTGAATGGCTGTTCAATGACACTGTCAGCAAGTGGAATGAACCAAATTACTTTAATTATGGAGTAATTGCACAGAGTGATGGTAATTAAATCTTGATCAGTTTAAGTGAGTGAATTAATTGCTCTAACTTGGAATGCACACCACAGCAAGAGGAGTTGTTTTGTAGTTTAATTAACACCATCCACTAAAGTCTTATCATATCTAAAATGTAGACAATTAATGAGTTTGATATTATTCTCACCTTCACAAGAACTGGAACAGAATACATGCTGAGAAGGGTAGTGTATAGGGGAATGATAGAAAACTTAATATTCTTGTCACTTGTATAGATATATTGGTTGCAGTCTCTATTTTGCCTTCTGGAGAAATGTGCAAATAGAAATATTTCCATATAATTAGCTTCTGGCCTCATTTCATTTCAATATTCCCTGATCTGTGTAATAGTATACATATCCAAATTTGTTAGTGTCTTAAATTTCTACAGCCCCGAATAGCATAGTGAATCTGCCTGCTGTTGCTTCCGTTTAGATTGGAAGCATCTTCTCCTTGTTAAAGATAGGGTACTTGGAGTCTTCAAAAATTGATCATTTATCAATCACTATTTATTAGGTATAGATTCCCATGTTTGTCTTAAAATCTATTCCCCAGTGCTGGGAAATGCTTTGTTTTAAGAGGAACTTTCCTGCTTAGATCCAAATGAATGATGCTCAGCCCTGACAATGAATTAGAATAACCTGTAAAATTTTTTTAAGATACTGTTGCCCCACCCCCTGATAGAATTTAAGAGGGGGTAGAACACATGGATAGGTGTGTTTTAAAAACTCCAAAAGTGATTCTAATGTGCATCACAGGTTGAGAACTATGATTTAGAAAATCTATTCATCTCATCCTCAGCAGAAGATGGTATTGTTACAAATTTCCAAATAGAGACCCTCTCACTTGTTTGAGGAATCAGGATAGAACCTGATGATTGTGATCTGGACCCAATCCTCAGACCTTCTGCTCCCTTTCTTAAGAGTCAATTCTTTTTAAATGTTTGACAACTATGCTACAGAATAAGTGAAACTGACTAAGTCCCAGTTTATAAGCTAGAGAAGCAAAGATGCAAAGTAAATGAATGTGATTTATTTGACAATCTTCGGCGTTGTTTTATTAAGTGCCAAAGAAGAAAAAGATGTGTTGTTCTAAGCTCCAGGACTGTTAATATGTGTGTAGTTGACTTCAGGATTGCTTCTTAAGTTATCAATGGGCAGTGATGATTAAATAGCATTAGTTGTTGGGAATGACATTTATCCTTTCAGCCTTGATTTGAGTAATAAGTATATTTCTTAAGGTTAAGCCTGGCCAAAGTCAGAACTGACATCTGGTCTTCTCTGATTTCATTGTCATGGATGTTGAGGCTCTATGTCACAGACACAGCTCAGAGCTAACACAAGACAACGGGAATGCGACCCAAGGAGATACATAGGTTCTTGGAAGTGTTACACATGAGTTGACAACGTGAGTTGCATTTTGAAAAATAGGATAGTTTTCAAAGTGGAAAAAAGACTTAAAAAAAAGGGCCCTGAAGGCTAAGGGAACTGCATGAACTAGAAGATGTGTGTTTGGGAAACTGCATGTGGTCTTGCTATGACTGCAGTGTCCCTCTGGAAGGGAGAGGGATGTTAAAGCCAGTGGACCAACACTATTGATAATCTACTCATGGACAGAAAAGGTAAGTTTATTTAGCTTATAGCTAGAGAAGGTGAACAACAGAAGGTTCATGACGAGGAGCAGGCCTGTGAGAGGGAGTTGGGGGTACTCTTTACAGTATTGGGGCTTTTGCTAGGTAGGTTTAAGAAAGCACAGGCCCATTCTGGGTGGAATAAGGTCAAGAAAGGGGCAACTCAGTAACTGCACATTTAATAATTTTATCTAGGAATTGAAGGATTAAAGAGAACCTAGTAGCATCAGTGGTAAATTGTCCCTGGAGCTGGGAAAGAGGGAATTTTAGTAATTTGTGTGATTGTAGAACATCCTTGTCTGTGTCTGTTTCAGTCATGATCGTGGAGGGAAGTTGTCTGATCTTTGCTCTGTGCAGTGTTCTGCTTCAGGGATGCTTTTTACTTTCAAAAGGAACCAAGACCTTGATTGGCTTTTTAAGTACTTAGGACTCATGTGTTGAAGGATATTCAAAAGTGTAACAGAACAATAAAATTTCTGTTTTGGAAAAAGCCCTTGAGAGCTCTGTGACAATGGTTTTAATTATGGCAACACTAGACACAGAAAGCACAACAGGAGCAGAGGAAAGAAAATGTCCCTAGAAATGGGGATGGAGAAGATAGGACAGCTAAGAGATGTGTTAGGGACAGAGGAGAGAAAACCCATGTTAGCTACAACTCAAAGAGAAATAGCAATAGGAAGTCACTCGGGCAAAGCACAGGATGGCTTTATCTCCATTGTCTCATTGGGGAAAATGACTCTAAAAGTTTCCTTTTCCTTGAAAATTAAAACCCAGTGTTTACTGAATAACTCCTGGAACAAATATAATTTCTTAGGCTCTTAGAACCTGTTTCAGCCTTGGTAATGGCCCTGCAGTAACATTTTCTTTTCTTTTTTTACTTTTGGATTAATTAATTTGTGTTGCGGTAGCATTGGCTTACAACACTGCATATGATGTAGGAGTACAGGTTCACACCTCTTCTAATGTGTTTAGTACATCACACCCACCACAAAAGCACCAATAACCCACCACCACAGTCCATTGAACAGCCTCCACCCTTTGCTCCCACCTCTCTCTCCCTACGGTAACCTCAGTTCTGTAGTCAGAATCGAAGAGTCTGCTGTGGTTTGGTTTTATCTGTTCCATCGCTTTGTTTCTTTATATTCCACATATAAGTGAAAACTTCCAGTATTTGTCTTTTTCTCTCTGACTTATTTCACTTAACATACCCTCCACCCCTGCAATTCCATCCATGTTGTTGCAAAAGGCAAGATTCCATCTTTTTGATCATTGAACAGTATTCCATTGTATGTATATAACACAACTTTTTGATTCAGTCACCCCTCATCGGGCACCTAGGTAGTTTCCATATCTTGGCTATAATGGATAGTGCTGCAGTGAACACTGGAGTGCATATATTCGCTTGTGTTCATGTCTTTTGTAATCTTTGGATAGGTAACTAGGAGTGGAAGTGCTGGATCAGATGACAGATCTGTTTTTAAGTTTTTGAAGAACCTCCAACTGTTTTCCATAGGTACTGGACCAATTTACATTCCCCCAATAGTATAAAGAGGGTTGTTTTTTCTCCACATCCTCCAAACTAGTGTATGTATGTATGTATGTGTGTGTGTATATATATATAATATATATATATATTATATATATATATATTATATATAATATATATATATATATAAATCACTAGGTGATATCTCACCATAGTGTTGATTTGCACTTCCCAAATAGTAAGTGATAAAGTTTTTTTTTTTCGCACATGCCTTTTGGCCATTGTATCCCTGCTTTTAGAAGTGCCTGTTTAGACCTTCTGCCCATTTTTTGATTGGTTTATTTATCTTTTTGTAGTTGAGTAGCACCAGTTCTTTATATATCTGAAATATTAACCCCTTGTAAGATGTATGATGTGCAAATATTTTCTCCTATTCAGTAAGGTTTCTTTTCATTTTAATGAATGCCATTTTTCACTACACAGGAGCTTTTTAGCTTGGTATAGTCCCGCTTGTGGATACTTGCCTTTGTTTCTCTTTCTATTGGAGATGAGTCCCCAAAGACATTTCTTAAGGCCAGTGTCGTGGAATCTATTGTCTGTTTCTATCTATTTTATGGTTTCAGTTTACAGAAACCTTTTCTTACTTACGGTGCAAAAAGTTTGCAATGTATTTATTCATCCTGGTATAATTCAGAGCATAGATACCAAGCAAAGAGAGAGCTGGTTCCAGATTTTCTTGGGAGAAGGACTCGGTCTGTTGGGCCAATGTCATGAGTCCAGAATCAGCTCACAGGAACCTGAGCAGCTGATAGCAAGGACAGGTGGGGAAATAGGGCCAGGTCATTCAGCTCAGGCCTAGTCTCCCAAGCACTTCCTTCGTCCCATTCTGCCCAATAACAAGAGTAAAGGCCGTTCTGGAGAAACAACAAACTAGTAGAATGCACTGGTTGAACATTGGGAATAGTAGGGAAAAACAGGAATAAGAGAGAGAAAACTATTCTCTAGTGTCAGGCAGGAGATTGAGCTTAAAGAGGAGGGGACTACCTCAGAGTGATAATTATCTTCTTGTCTTGCTTTTTTTAAACCATAAAATTATAATTTCTGGGCCTCCCTGGTGGTGCAGCAGTTAAGTGCTGCGCTGTGGAGCTGTTGGCAGCGCGCGATGCGAGTTCGACGCCCAGCCGGGGAGAATTCCACATGGTGTGGCAGACCTCTCCTGCCTCGCCCGCTGCTCCCCTCAGCGGTGTATTTCCTCAATCTGCCTGTTCTGCTCCCCACTCTGTCTCTGGTGAACCCTCTCGCCACCCCATGCCTCTGGCCTGTACCCCAGCTTGTATGTATAAATAAATAAATCTTTTTTAAAAAATTATAATTTCTAATGTAAAAACAGATGCACAGAGAAAACTCATGTGATAGAGGGGAAAATAAAAAATAAAATCAGTAGCAATAAATCATATAATATTACAACCATTTATGACTATAAGATAGATAAGTGATTGTAGTCATTTGAGCTTGTGGGAAGGATATGAAGAGATCCAAAAGTCTTTCCTTTTAATCTTTGTGTTTGTTTCTTGGGAGAGTGCCTCAAGACACTTAATTTTAATCTGTGAGAGCACATTTATATAAATAGCTTTGAGCTGAGTGCTTCTTAACATTTACTTCTACTCCATTTAACATAAATGTTTTGAGGAACAGATACCAGTTTGAGAGCAGTATTTCATAAACCTCAGATGTCTTATTTACCCAGTACTTCTGCTAGCCTATTCTGCAGATTAATCTTTTCTAAAACTGTTTTTTAAGCTAAATGAAACCCTCGGAAATTGAGGATTCTGTTAGTTCATGACCTTATGTTTTAGTGGAGAAAAAATGGCTTTGCAACCCATAAAATGTGTTAATGTGGGGATAGAAATCTTTATCCTTCTGCTTATACTAGGTCCAATCACCAGAATGGATTAGGCCCTAAAAATAATCTGACATTAGCATTAAAACAAATATTTAAAAACACGTGTACCGTAATGGGGTACATTATGCATGGAGCTTTACTTTTTGGTATTAAGACATAGCCTGACCCCAAAAACATTTAGACCCCAAATGACTGTATGTGAAGTTGGGTAGGTAATACGGATTATGACTTACATCACTTTTTCAACTAGTTGCAAAGGAAAGATTTGATGGCCATTTAAGAACTGATTAGTGAGATGGCAGATTAAAAAGAGCACCTTGCGACAGATTTTGCTTCCCTGCATTTGAATGTGTCTAACTGCAGCACAGAAGGACATCTGACAGGGTTCACAGCACATGATGTTCAGACTTCATGGCTAATGCTGTAAACAGCACAAGGGCATGTCAAAGTCTCCAAAAACCACAGCCCACTTCAATCATCTGGAGATTGGAAGTGGCATTACATACAATACTATGAGTATTTTCACTGTTTTCCAAAAATGCAGTTTTACACATTTCAAAATATCTCATTTTTCATTCAACTGCTTAGGTTGTTCCAACCTAATTTTTACTCAGTAACTCATTTCTTTAAAGCATTTAACTTTCAGCACCTGCAATGTGTTTTCATTCTGACCAACCCCGTGGGGTTTATTGATGCATAATATATTGTTCCTGCCTTCGGGGAGCTTACAATCTGCAAGATGAATTTACACAAAAGGTTAAATGGAGGTCTGTGAAGAAAATAACATTGAGGTCAATGAGATGAGCCACACTACATTGCCTAGGTGTCAAGTAGGCGGACTGGATCATGTGAGTGCTCTCAGCTTGTGGGCGGGGAATCACTGTTGGATTGGGGTAGCCATTTCCACCTTTATGAGAAAAATGGGTATTAAGCTGGTTCACAAAAGATGGAGAAGGCAGTGGTGTGCCTACAAAAACCAACTCTTGTGCGAGGGGAGCCTGACTTGTAGCTTTGGCCAATTTCTATGAATATCCCACATGGTTGATTTAATGCTACCAAGCCAACATCTTTGAAAGTGAGATGCGAGAGAGATGTTCACAGCTGGCGCCTCTGATGAGCCACTGCCAGCCGACTCCAACAATATTTAGAGGAAATTTATAAGTAAAGATTCATTCAGTTAAAAAAAAGAAAGGATGACGTGGTTTCAGGTCCTCCTAGGAAGTAAAGTTACATTTTGCCTTAATCTCTTTCCCTTCCTAAATCCTAAATTCAAGCATAGTCCTAATTATAAATCAAATACCTTTAAAAACAACATGGAGGATCATTTCTCTTAAAAGTGACAGTGCTAATCTGGCGCTAGGGATGCCCTAGTAATATAGTCCCCTCCGGATCCAGCTGCCTCTTCTTGCTCAGCATCTCCTAGGAACAGGACACACATTTCCAAGATGATGGGTCCAGATTAGAAGTTCAAGCTTTGCCTCCAGAATAGATCAAAGTTACAAGGAAGTACAGAATTAGGCTGGATTTAAAACTTGGTGGAACTTGACTGATTTGCTCTCTTTGCCTATATGTTTGAAGTGTTCAGTGGGGACCCCCAAATCCTGATCTCACCACTCAAGACATGTTAAAATGCCTCTGGTGAATCTGACTTTAATTCACCATGACTGCTAAAACAGAGGCTTTGGAAACTAAAGCAATGACAAATCTCCTATGTGAAATCAGAGCTCTTTGGGGGACATTCAGTAGTAGCTGCCTTGGATACGTGTGTATCCAAAAAAAATAAAAAATAAAAAATTAACATGACGTAAATATTTCTGGCATTTTCCAAGTGCAGAGGCATGGCTGGGGGAGAGAAAAGCAATTTTCCATTCATTCATTTATTCATTTATCTATAAAAGTGTGTAAATAAAACCTCATTTTCCTTGTTTCAATCCTTGGTTCTATCTTCTTTATTTTCTCTCCTCCATCTCTGTTTTCTTAATTCCCTCTTCCATGAATCTTTATTAACAGATAACCCCAAATTTATAAAAATGACTCTCGAAAGAGCTGTTCTCACAGTTACACAGATGAGGTTCCTCCAGTGATCCGAAGCCAGAGTCATGACAACCCAGAGCAATCTCCAACTGTTTGCTGTAAGGCAAATTTTCAGCAGTTAGTGATAGATTTGCAAACTGGACAGACCACAGGGCACCCCCATCCCAATACGGCTTCTTGGAGAGTTTCTGATTCTTCAGCTCCAGATTTGCATCAGCCAAAGAAAGCCTTTAATCTCTACTTGAATCCCTTGAACTATTTCTTTTCCCCGACACAACAAATATTTATTGAGCATTTCCTCTGGTCAAGCGCTAAATTGTGACTCTTTGGGTACATCAGTGAGCAGTACAAAGAAAGACAAGACCCCTGCCCTCATGGGATCTATAGTCCAGCTCTCCGTGAAACTGTGGGCTGCTAAATTTTGGAACAGACAGAGGTTTTATTTAAGTGAGTGATAAAAATAAAGACTGCAGTCAGAATCCTAGGATTACACTGGTCAACACTGAGATCATTACTAACTTTAAAAGGCCCTAATCTGTAGTATCTTGGTGTGCTGAACATGAATATAACCCTGAAAATTTTTTGTTACCTCTCGTTTGGAAGACATTTCATATAATTAATTTTATGTTTCACCGTGTAAATTGATCCAGTAAAACTGCAACAACATCCTAAATCAGCCTAGAATGATGTAATATTGCATCGTTTTTACATAATACCATCATGCACACATCATCCAGAGTTGATTGCATCATTTTCTGATGCAGTGCAATACTACTGCCAGGCGGCTGCTGAAGTAAGCTGACGTCAGCAGTGCACAATATAAAGCCCTCTTGGAAAGGTTGAGCACTGAAAATATTTCAGATTTTGTGTGAGACAGTTTAAGCTACTGTTCCATAGAACTATTATTATTTTATCCATTTAGGCACAATACAGAATAGTAATGCCTTGAAAGTGTGTTAATAGCATGGACAATTTCTGCTCTATTTGTGGAGAAGTAACATTTGCCAACCAGAACAAAAGTATCACTTCTCAAGTGGAGGAGGCTTATCATCTTTACTTTGGATGCAAGGTTGGTGACCAAGACAAGCCCTTGGGCCCTGCATATATGCTGTGCTACATGGACAACACAGCTTTCACAGTGTAAATGGCAACAGACCATCAATGCCATTTGCAGTCCCCATGGTGGGGATAGAGCCAAGCAACCACATAAAAGACTGTTACTTCTGCTTGGTTCCTCCTCTTTCCGGCAGAATAACGAAGCAAAAGAAGTTGAGAATAGTCTACCCAAGCATTTCGTCTGCGTTGAGACTAGTGCCACATGGTGAGGGACTTCCTATTCCAGAACCTCCAGCAGAATATTCTCTTGATTCATCTGACAAGGACAAGGGTGAGCCGACCTGTTCTTCTCCTGTTCCATCAGCGTGCAGTGATCCAGATTTTCACTGTGGTGCATCATCAACCCCACACAGACTAACACAGGAAGAACTAAATGACCTGGTTCGTGATTTGGACTTATCCAAGAACAAGGCAGAATTGCTAGGATCAAGACTCCAACAATGGAATCTTCTAGAAGAAGATGTCACAATTACTTTATATCGAAAGCACCACCAGCAATTGGAGCCTTTCTTCAGAAAGGAAAGTACTCTGGTATTCTGTTCTGATATTGAGGGCCTCATGAATGCCTTAGAAATCACTCATGACCCACGAGAATGGAGACTATTTCTAGACTCTTCCAAACTGAGTCTTAAGGCTGTGCTTTTGCACAATGGAAACCATCTTCCATCTATTCCAGTAGCACATGCTGTCCACATGAAAGAGACATACGATAACTTAAAGCAGCTACTGAATTCCATTGAGTATGACAAGTACAGCGGGCACGTCTGTGGTGATTTGAAGCTAGTTGCCCTTTTAATGGGACTGCAGCAGGGGTATACAAAATACATGTTTTTCTTATGTGAGTGGGATAGCCGAGCAAGTGAATTGCACTACTTGCGGAAGGAATGGACTCGCAGACAAAATGTAGCAGTTGGAGAGAAGAATATCTAGCACCCAGCTCTTGTCGAGACTCACCAAATCCTTCTACCACCCCTTCATATCAAACTAGGTTTGATTAGAATTTCATGAAAGCCATGGGCCGGACCTCGCCAGCTTTCCAATACCTGCATGAAAAATTTCCTCGACTCAGCGAAGCAAAGATTAAAGAGGGAGTTTTTGTGGGTCCTCAGATTCAAGAGCTCTTCAAAGATGACTGGTTCAACGACTTGCTGCAGGGTGATGCAAAACAAGAATGGAATGCTTTTCGCCTAGTGTCTACAAACTTTATTGGGAATGTTAGGGCAAAAAACTATAAGGAACTAGTAGAAGACATGCTGATGCAGTGTCAGAAACTTGGATGCAGTATGTCTCTAAAGATCCACTTCCTTCATTCCCATCTGGATTTCTTCCCTGAAAACTGTGGTATGGTTAGTGATGAACATGGCGAACATTTTCATCAAGATATCGCATCAATGGAACAAAGATACCAGGGAAAATGGCCCACTACAATGCTGGCTGACCACTGCTGGACATTCCCCAGAGATGCTCCTGAACAGCTGTGCAAGAGACAAGCAAAAAAATCTAAGAAGTAGTCTATGACTTGATTTTTTACAGGTATTAACCGTAGGCCTGTTACTATTGGCATGCATTCCGTGATGTAAACATCCATTTATTGTAGATTACCAAAAAACTAGAGCCAAAATTAGAATTTGACTGTCATATTCGTGTTGAGCCATACAAATTGATAGGAAATGGCTAATTTTATTTCAGTAACATGATTTTTGTAAAAAATGTTGCCCAGTGTTATAGACTCCACTGCCTGTTCCCTCAATATTGTTTATGTTTATGATTCTCTGAGCCCCATTTTCTTTCCAAATTGGAACAATGACCTGACTTTTGCTGGACACTACCTTGAAAAATGAACCCCCAAAGTATCAGAGTATTAAGAATGCTGTGAGGTGCGAGATCAAAAATCGAAATCTTACTTTCGTTGACAGATAGGGGAGGTCAAATACTTTAAAAAGCTGTCCTTTTCTCTGAGAATAAATATAAAGTACCCACTTCATTGGGTTTTATAGTGAATGTCGGGAGTAAAGGCCTCCTACCTGTAGTCCTGTGGTCTAGGATTGCTGAGGTACAGTTGACTTCAAGTTGGTTTTATTGTTTCAGATTCTCTCAGTGCACCGCATTTCCATTTTGCCTGCACCCAGGGTGGGACCAGTCCTATAACCTGTCTTTCCTCCTACCCCATACTTTTCTTTCAAATGTGCTCTTGGATTCAGCTCATCTATAAAGTCTTTTTGACTAACCCTTGTTATAGTGCAGTCTATAGTTACAGTCTATAGTTCTTAATTAGCCCTTTTTAAAATGCATCCTTAATTATGTAAATTACTCCTTCCTGCATATCCTGCATCTCCTCAAACGAAATATAATGAGGGAGGGCTGGGTCCAGCATCCATCACCTACTAAATGACCTAATAGTTGCACAGTAATTGTTCCTCAGTTAGCAGCAGAGGGTAGCTGTGCACCTGTATGTAACTAAATCTGTACCTCTGGCCCTCTCATGGCTGGTACACATCCATGACCCAACACTGGGTCCAAGCCGTGCTCTCTGCAGGAATCCATTGTGCCCTGCAGCTGGCCCATGAGGAGCAAAAAGGAAGGAGTCAGGCTGGCAAGCTGACCTGGAGCAACTTTTCAGGAATAAAGTGCAGAAAACTACTGAGTACAGGTGGAGACTTATGTCTGAGTCAGTGGGAGAAAAGGAAGTAAAGACTGATTGAGGCTTTGCCGTGCAAGCTTTACTAATTGGGACCAATGGAATAGAACATGTCACCCCAAACCTGGGACCCTGTCCAACTTGGCCACAAATTTCAGTTGGCATTGGACAATGACAGAAGCACCCTGAGAGAGACATCTGGAGGGAAAAGTTAACAGCATCAGGAAGGGGTAGTGGTGCTCAGCAAAGGCAGAGGTGCCTGGCAAAGGACACAGAGCCAGACAGGTACCACCTATTAATTATAAAAACCCCATTTATTGAACACACACTGTTCCCAGCACCAGTTTGTTCTTTATGTCTGTTACTTAGTATTTGCAGTCCTTTGAGGCAGCTTTATCTCCTGGGTTCCATGTGACCCAGGAGGATGGGACTTGACTGCCTGAATTTGAGAAAACACATGAGATGCCCCCAGGAAACATCAGACACACTGTGGCATAAGTTCTCCTAGGAGCTGAATATTGAAGTGAGAACTTTATCTGGTGGCTGTTTTGTTATTCATGTTACCAAAATTAGATTTTGCTGGTTGGTGAAACCCCAGAAAATGTGGGTGATGATAATAAAGTAATCCTATTGGGTAAAGGAAAAGGCAGATAACCACAAATCACAGATAAACAAAGGAGTGGGATCTTAGCTATCCTGAGAGATGGTGCTGGGCTGACGTCCCAGGACAGATCTGTAGCCAGGAAGAAACTGATTAGCACTGAGGGCTGGCTGATTGCTCTCCCTGCAGGGGCCAAAAGAAGGAAGACAAACCGTGGGGGTGTGCATGGGGGGTGGCAGTCTCTCACCCTCCTCTCCCCTCCCCAACACCCTTGGGGGAGGCTAATTATCTGATGCCTATCCCTAGGCTCCTTAGTGACACTTAAACCAGTGACTCTCACCCTGGATTGAACCTCAGGACTACCTAGGGTCTTTAAAAATGGCCCAATTGGTTTTCATTCAGTTGGTGTGGGTGTAACCTGGGGTGGGGGAGGGGGGCGGATGAGGAAGATGAGGATTTTTCAGAGCTCCCCAGGTGATTCTAGTGAGCAGCTGGCCAAGTTGAAAACCTCTGGCTTAGAGCAAGCCCTAAATGAGGGTTGGTTGCCACAACATTTATTGAGCAACTACTATCTTCAAACACTGCAGGTGCTTCACCTGGATTCTGCCTCATCCTTAACACTTTGTGTGCCAGTGCCCTGTAAATTTACCAGCCCTTGGGGCCGGCCATTTTCTGTGCCACTGCATGAATGGTATAAGCATTCAATAAAACACACACAACTCCTGAACTACTGGATATTAAAAAAAACCCTAATCGCTCATAAAACACCTTACACTTTCACCAAAACAATGTGTAAAGCTTCTAGACTGAGTACGATCAAAGAAATAGCTCCTAATAGTTCCAAATAAATCCACCGTGGCGTGAAAAACCAGAGACTAGATGAACACGTATTAATATGTGAGCGGCCACCTGATACTGGTGACAAAAACACGTACTAATACATGAGCGGACCACAAAGTGTTAAGATGAACTTGCCAATAGGTTTGCCCATCTCATTTTGGGAAGTGAGTCAGCTAAAGTCAAGGTTAAATCCAGCAAGGTCCCAGATGGTCTTTCCAGTCCGCTTGCCCCCAGTCTCAATCCTTTTCTTTGTAACTGCTGCCTCCCTAGAAAAATGGCACCATCCATCCAGCACTGACAGAAAACGTAGAAAGAGACACGAGATCAACTTTTCAAATGTTCTTCATCCTATACCATGTCATCGACCTTGAACCTAAGTCTCTGTCCTCATAGGAGCACTGCCCTTACGCTAAAAAAGGACTGCTGTGTGATTCTTAATACTTCCTCTCCTGTTTGATAAGGGCTCCACGATTCATGCTAAGGGACATTCACGTGCTTGCCTGGGGGAATCTCTAGCTGAGCAGCAAATAGGAAATGAAACTACTTTGCGGTAGGATTGTAGGTGGAGGCACAGGACTCCAATGGCAGTGAATGGCTCTAACTCCTTATTATTTAAAATGTGGTGCTCAAGTAGCTTCCTCAACATCCTGTGTGGGTTTCTTAGACGTGCAGACTGTCAGCACCCAAACCTACTGATTCAGAATTTGCCCCTAACGACCCCCCGGGCGATACAGTTATACATTGAGGTTTGAGAAGCAGCGGTTAAGAGTAATATTGGCATTACTGCCTTCCCATTTTATTGCTTTAGGAACAGCTGTCTTATCTTCCTTTTCCTACGAATTTCTCCCATATACTTCTTTTTTTCCAGCAGAGATGCAATTCTCCCTGCCTTTCTTAAAGTACGGGAAGCCAAGATGAGCAGAGAATGGGGATCTTATTCATAACTAAGCCTTTTGTCAGGTTTCCTTCTATGCCCCAGGTGCCCTGGCACAGCTGCTGATATTTAGTTACGTTCTGCACCAGCAGTTCTAGCATTTGGGAAGTGAAATTCATTTTTCTCTCACTTATGAAAGCCTGGGGCAAAGGAGGTGAGGAAAGGGGAGAGGGAGGAAATCACTAGGGGAAGTATCAGGTTAGCGGCGAGGTCAGACAGTGTTCACTTCAGGTTCTGGCATTTTTATTTAGGCCAAAACGATCTATCCTTTTAATTGTGGGTGGGAGAATTTTTTTAATAAGGCTCCAAACAAAGGTGTGTAGTTCTAAAGGGCTCAACATTTAACTCACAAGCCCTGGTATTGAGTTACATGGGGGTTGTGTTCTGTTCTCTGGAGTAATTACTCTCCGAAGTGCTCAGTGAAGTCCTCTTAAGCATGATCTTCAGACACTTGTAATATTAATTATTCCATTTAATAAGGGAACCACAGTCCCGCTGAACCTTTCATGAGTGTATGATTTTCATTTTGTCAAGTAGTGAAGTGGATTGCTCTCTCAGATGCTAGATCTGCTCTTCGACAAACCCGCCCAGCTCCTTATTTAAGCATGAAGAGTGAAGACCTCCCATTGCTATAGAACAGGTTCAAAAACAAAACCCACACCAAGAAAGGAATGGGTTTGCACAGATTGGGAAACTTAAGGTCAGGGTGACTTTGAAACAAACTATTGTTTTTGCCAAGTTGCAAAATTATGTTATATAATGTTTGCATTTGAGAAAATTAATTATGAGCTCAAGTCATAGGTCAGAAATATAATTAAACTGATTAGTGTCATAGGATAAAAATAAAAGACAGGCCTGTGACAGCTTCCCGCATCCCTCCACTACTCCCCAGAAAGGCTCTTAAAGAAACATTTAAAACACAAGCCTTTGTTCCCTGAATCTCTGGCGCTCAGGTCAGGTGGACCCTGCGGCGTGGCTGAAATATTTCAAACAGTCACTCACAAATGTGTCATTTGACCTGCTGTTCTTCCAAAGAGGTATGAAAAATGTGCTTCTTGCTGAGATAACTTGAAATCAAATAAACATAATCTCTTTAATTCTTTCTAAATAGTTCCATATTTTAAGTTTAAACACAATAGAACACAAAGCTTCTGGTTTTTAAAAAAGTTTTTATTTTTTTATGTATGTGTCACTGGACTTTTTTTTTCTTCCCGTTTGTTTTCGCTTGATTTTAAGAGTGTAATTTTCATTTCAAGCCAAGTGTATTTATTTCCTTCGGTGTGGAGGCACACACACAAGATGGCAACGTTGTTACTTGGTTAAATAAGTGTGAGCTTTCCCAAGAGTGCTGCCTTTAACCTGAGACACACCTTCCTGTTTATAGTAACATCTCTTAATAGACCAGGGGAAGGTCTTCACCAACACCGGCAACAAACTGAAGGATATTTCCTTATGTAAAATTGGTTCTGGTCCATTGTTTTTATTTATCTGCAATAATGGTACTCACTCAAGTTTGTAATAACACTGTCACGGCTGGAGGGAGTTTGTTTTAGGTATTATATCTATTATCGGCTTCCTCTCCCTTCTTTAAACAGAATCCCCGAGGAGAAAGTCTGAATATGGCTCGGATTTAAGAAGAAAAGAAGAAACAAAAGCTTTCCCCAAACCTCAGTGGGTAGGATGTTATTTTAGATTGTTTTAAGATTTTTAATAATTCTTATTTGTTTGCCCTTGGCACTGAGCATGGAATAAAATAGAATTTGCCTTACTCCGAGAGGAGAATTATACGACTTGGAGTCATCCGCTGATGTTCTGTTCATTTCTTTTGCTGGTTTGAGGCAAGCCTCACCTCTTGCCCAAATAAGGAGTATTTATCTCCCGCAGGCTGGCAGTAGCTCTTCTGACGTTTCCAAGTGTTTGCTTTGCTTCACCACCACTAGAGTGTGCTCTGGTGCCGTTAGATCTGGAATGTTTTCCTTTAGCTTGTTGGCAAGGTAGATGGACGAAAAGCCTAGAAAAAAATCTTTACAAGCGTGTCCCCTTAAGTGTCTTGGTGATGAGACTGGATTATGTTCATGGATCTGATTAAGGTGGAACTGAATACTTTAGCGTCAATACTCACACATTGACAGTGTTTTGGGTGCGTTTATGTTTTTGTGTTTGAATCAGCTCCAGTTCGTTCCATTGGAGTGGTAAGAAATATGCTTTTCCCTTCCACCCACAAGCTGTATTTGCAGGCAACAAGTCTTTCACTTTATTTATACAATACGAGTGGCTGTGGTCCCAGGGCATGGATGTCTGGTGACTTGGGAAGAATTAACCCCTAAGTGTCTGTGCCCTTGTCTCAAGCCCCTGGCCAAAGACCTTCCCCCACTCTTGGATCCCCCTGGAGAAGGATGAGAGCCACAGACTCTAGCTACACTGGAGCTGGCCCTGCTGGAGCACCCCAGTGTGACGCTGGTCCATTCTCCAGTGCCGCCTCTGCCCTAGCCCTCTGCAGGAACCGAGATTCGCTTTTATCCCTGCGCCTCCCCAGGAGAAAGCTGGCCACTCAGGCTCTCTGGGCGCTGTAGACCCAAAGGCACCCATACTCCTTTTCGCTCTTGGGTTTTTAAATAGCTTCAGACCTATAAGAGCAGACAGATTTTTCCCTACCGCCATCTCAGGCTGGTCAAACTATCAAATTAACACTGGACAGATTTGCAGAAGAAAAAAAACAAATTTAATTAATTACACATGGCAAAACTACATGGACATAAACTCTAAAGTAAATGGGACAAAAGAAGGGGTTTTATCCTGAGCTAAGAAATGGGGTGGGGCTAGAACTTCAGGGAGAGAGGGCCTCACATCATTAGGAGAGGGTGACTTTGTGAAAAAACAAAACAAAACAAAACAAAAGAAAACAGAAAACATGCTTTCTGGTATTTACATGTTTGCCCTGCCCTACAGACAGGCGTCTCTGATAGGAAGGCTTTCTCTGGAGATGACAATCAGGGTAATGCCCCTCATTTTCATTTTTCTAGGTAGTTAATGGAGTAGTGGACGTTTCTCCTCAACCTGCAGGGATTTGGTTGACCTTGCTCCAAATAGCCCACATGTCAAAGTGCACGCAAGTCCTGGGGAGGCCTGTCCTCCAGACCTGATAGGACATCACTTCCCTCCCTGGGCATCAGCTCTTATCACTCCAGCAAAGTCTGCACAGATCCTCACAGTTGGGTCATGGGTTTCCCCAAGGTCTCCTGTGACTCTCTGCTCAGAGTTCAGTGACCTCAACCTCTGGGGCTCACGTTCTTCTTTTTACAGGAAGGCAGCCCAGGGCCATTTCACAGAAGCATGTGGCTAGACAGATGGAGGCCCAGCTCTGTGGGTCACCCTAAAGCAGATGGTCCCTTGAGGGGGCCACAGCCCGGAGAGCCATGTGAGGACCTCACCATGCCAGGCTTCCTCTGTTCCTGGAGGGACCCCTCTAGGTGTCTAACCCCTGGTGTAGGACCCACTGCTCTCTTAGTCCTACGAAGCTTGGTTGGGTTTGGAGCAGACAGCATTCCAGCCCCCCTTCAGCTGGACCACTGTGAATGATCTTTGGTTAAAGATTTCTTTTGCACAATATACAAAGAGGTAGCTCAGGAAATTTCAGATCCCCTCCCCAATAATTTCCTCCTAGCCTCTTTGAAAGCCTTCCCAAACAAAAGCAGATCCTAAATAAAAGCCACTCACTGGCTGTTTCAGTCCAGCTTTAAGCCAAGTCCTGTAAGGAGTGGCCCCTCCAGCTTCCACCCATGGGGCCTATTGGGGTCACCATTGTCCCGCTGTGGTTGCTGAGCTGCCAGTCCTTCAGATTCCCCTTCCAGAAACTCCCAAGAGCCAGCCACTGAAGAACTCTAGGCCTCCTGGGCATGAGCGCTACCTGTCCCACCTGTGAGCCCAACAGTCAACCAGGGCCAGGAGCCCCCAGATACCAGGGCTCTGGGCATGGCAGGCGCACTGAGCACACCCATGGAGGGGATTTGTGTTTGTTCAGCCTCCTTGCCAGTGTGACTGGCAGACACTCTGAGTAGAAAAAAACAAAGCAAACCCAGCTGTCTGCTTCTCAGTAGCGTGATCCTGGGTGGGGAAAGAGCATGGACCCCAAACACCTCCACTTGTCCGTGGTGTGATCAGGGAGGTTTATGCAACTTTCTGGACCTCAGTTTCCTTTCTTGTAAAAGAGAGTCGATGTGGGGCTCAACTGGCATATTGCTACCCCAAAGTGAAAATCAAAATCAATGCTATTAATTCAGGCAGAGAATTCATCAAGCTAGGTGCATGAATCAGTCAATGCATCTGAAAACAGTTTGATCAAGCACATTTGCCAAAAACTGCCTTCAGAAAGGAAGTAGTGTATTGTTCCTTCCTGGGTTTATATTGCTCACAAAACACCCTGTCATTTCAAAACAACAAAGATTTGATAGGTTGGGAAAGAAAAAGAGAATTCTGAGATTTGCACAAAAATAAATGTTTTCCTTCTACACTGCTGAGCCTTCATCACTGAACATATCTTATGTCGTTTAAAAAAAATTGTGACTAATTACAGTTACTCAGTGTTGATGCTGAACACCATTTAATAACCTCATTCCAAAGTAGAAACGCTTTTACACTGGGGAGTGTATATAAGCATTTGTCCATTTAATACAGTGACAGGAATGTAGATTCTTGTGGAAAGAGCACTGTAGTTCCAGATCTGACATCCGCCAGCTGCGTGGCTCTGGGGAGTCCTTTAACCTCCTTGGTGTCTGTTCCTTAAAGATGAGGGGTTGTAACTTTAGATCAGTGGGTCGCAGATCCAGCTGGTCAACAGGATCACCTGGAAAGCTTTGAGGGCAGCCAGAGGTGCTACCTGAACCTCCTAAATTAGCATCACTGAGGGGGAGCCAGGAATTCACATTTTAAAAAAGCTCCACCAGCTATTTCTGATGGTCAGCCAGGCTTAAAAAGTACCATGTTAGGAAAGTGGCAAAATTTGATCTATCTTTAACATGCCTCTTTTCTCACCCTGCGTCAAGAAATGTCTCTTAATTCAGCACAATTCTCTTCTATGACCTTCCCATTCCTTGCTAGAGGGTTTCATGCCACACTTCTTTGCATGCGTGACCTCAGACACATACCCCTGCTCCTCCTACATCCGCAGCTCTCTCTTTCCCTGGGAGCCCCACACCGTTCTGACTTCTTAGGTTCCTGCCCTCACGCCTCACTGATCTCCACAGCTGAAGCCACTTACAGGATGACACCAGCCCCTCCCACCCATCCACCCCCTACACATCCACATAGTCATTCAGGGGCCAAACCTACACCAAGACAAGAGCTCATCAGAAACCAACTCAAGGACTGAATGCTAAAGCAAGAGACGCAGACACGGTCGCTGCCCCTCATGGTTAATGTGTGGCCAGGAGGGTCCCGCTCTGCTTCTCACTGGCTATGTGACTTGGACCAGCTTCCCAATCCTTCCACAGCTCCCTTTCCCCTTTCATTAAGTGGGAATAAAGTGGCTTCTAGCTCACAGGGTTCCTGGAACATTGTGTGAGTGGTATGATGCGGTAGGCGTGTTGTCAGCATTGTAACACATTTCACTGCTGGAGGCAGGTCTCTAACCCAGGCAGGTAGGAGCAGCATCCATGGTCTCAGCTGCCACTCTATAATTTAACTAATGCATTTGATGAAATGTCTGGTATATGGTAGCTCAATGAATATTAATTTGAAAAAATATGTCCATGTGTGCTTGTTCTGATTCTGATTCAATTTTAATTTAAGATCCAGAATCTAGGCTCTTACGTGATACATTGTGACTATTCCTCTCTCTTATATTCCAATTGTAGTCACACCTTGAATTCTTTAGGAGACTCCATCTTACCAATTTGTCTCCTTACTCAAGATCCCTAGGACTCAGCTACCACCTAAGGGAGTCCTCGTTTGAGGCTTTACCCCTGTGTGACTTGCATAGATCATGGATGGCACTGGGTTTTTTTAATCTAACTCTGACTAAGCATCTGAGGAAAAGGGGGGCTTTCCAGATCTCACCTAGGTTGCAAATGAATGACTTCTCTCATCTATTTTCATTTCTAGTTAATTAACCTTGAAATAGAAATAGAAAAAGTATGTTTTACTTGTCCTATTTTGAAATCAGATTGTGGAGTGTTTCTTCTAATGACAACAATAATAATGAGGGCAAATATTTATTATTTATGTGACTCACATTCAACGAGGTTTTATTCTTTAAATTATTTGACTCATTTTTTAGATCAAACTTAAGAATGATGCTACCGTTTTTCAAATGAGGGATCAGAGAGTCCAAGAAGTTAAAGAACTTATTCACGACCACAGAGATAATTAGAAGAGTCTTTAACACATTCTGTTCCCTAAGGTACTATAAATATGCTTAATATCATATGGATTTCACAATTACTTTCTAAATTACGCTGTACAGTCATAAGCCTCTTAAATATCCATCATCATTTGATTCTCCTCTCAAATCTGATTTATATTGATTTTTCTTAGGGTGAATGGTTGGATATAATTTTTCTGAAAACAATTGGCAAAGTTTGATATCCCCTCTGCAACTTCTACGATCAGTCATCAAATAACTTTTGAGTACTGACTGTGTTCTAGCAGTATGTTAGCTACCAGGGTAAATCCACAGACCTAGTATTGAATGTTCATTTTCCATCTGGTATTTTTTTTAATACCACCTACCTTACAAAATACAAAAATCTTCATTATCTGGACCTGAATTAGAAGAAAAAGATTTTGAAAATAGAATGAACCATTAAAAAATAGTTGAAATAGTCAAAATCAAGTTCATCAGATTTCTACCATAATATTTGTTATTAGACTCTCCTGTGTTAGGTCACAATTTTTCCCCAAACTGAACATTGCCTTAATGGTTTGAATTTCCTGGTCATCTTGCCTGAAATGTGTTTCCTTTGCTCAGACAGAAAAAAGTCTTATTTGCACCATATATATTTGTGTCAAGTGTCTTATTGAAGGGTGTATAAAGATGGCTATAGAGTCTTTCCTGCTCTCGTTTAGATGGAGTCTAATTCTCCTCCCTTGATCTGGGTTGGCTTTAGTTACTTTCCTGACTAATGGAATACAACAGAAGCAACATTTTGGATCTTCTAAGCCATTAAGAAAACTTAACAACTTCTACCCTTCCTTCATCTATGTCTCTGGGAAAGTTAAGTAGGTAATTAGTTCAAGTACAGCTAAGCCCAGCAATTCAGCCATCCCCAGACAATTTGAACTTTGCACACCATCTGCCAGCTGGATACGAGCAAGTGACCTTAGTCTATGCCACATGAAGCAGAAGAATCTTCCAGCTGAGACCTGTCTTCTTGTTTGACTCACAAAAGTGCGAGTATAATGAGTGGTTGTTGTTATATGCTAGTAAGTTTGGGGGTAGTTTTTGTACACACACACACACACACACACACACACACACACACCAGATAACTAGAAGAAAGATTTTCAAGACACTTTATGGAAATTTAAGGTCTCTAATATGGATGTAGAATGGCTACATAAGAGAATTTTAAAAATGCAATTAACTCAGGAAATAACTGATTTATTAGAATAAACATTTATATAGTTCCTACTATGTTTCAGACTTTTCATATACATTACTATCTTTAATTCACAATGCTCTGACTTAGCTTTTTATCATTCTTGTTTGTTCATTTACAAAGATTTTTCTATTCTTTTTTTTTTAAAGATTTATTTATTTATGCATACAAGCTGGGGTACAGGCCAGAGGTGTGGGGCAGCGAGAGGGTTCACCAGAGACAGAGTGGGGAGCAGAACAGGCAGATCAGAAATATACTGCTGAGGGGAGCAGCGGACGAGGCAGGAGAGGTCTGCCGCACCACGTGGGATTCTCCTCGGCTGGGTGTCGAACTCGCATCAAGCGCTGCCGACAGCTCCACAGCGCAGCACTCAACTGCTGTGCCACCAGGAAGGCCCCGATTTTTCTATTCTTGATCAAAGTAACACAACACACGTGGCAAAGTAACATAACAAACATGGCAAAATAGTATAGAACAATTTGTATGAAAGCAACATTTCCCGTCCTTCCCCCCCCAACCACTTTTAACCATTTCTTATTTTGGTTTTTCTTGTGATTACCTCTCTAAATAATAGGCTACTAGAGAGATCTTTTGATTTATCATTTTAACATTATCTATTGAATCCCCAGGCAGAATGAAGATTTGCTTCATTGCTACCATCCTCACCTCCACTTCTGTTTTTGAAATTGTTATTTGAGCTTTTCTAATTGTTGACTTTTGCATCTTTAAATAATATCCCTTTTCACACGATATCTTAGCATTTTATTTTAAAACATGGGTTCATTAAAACTTTGAAGACCACTGACAGACACCAGACAATGAGACCAAATTCTGTTTTGCCAAAGATCTGAAGCTTAATTCACAAAATGTATGCTCAAGAAATAAATTGGTTTCAGAAGGGAGTTTAGTAGTCTATTCTGTCACATCACCAGCAGAGATTTTGAAAGGATATTTAATTTCATGCTGAAATCTATTTTCCTTGAGGATAAAACATCTCCATATAATCACTTGTATTACATGGAACTAAAAGGTTGCAGGAAAATTCCTGAATTATCTCATGCCAACTCAGGGCAATATTCTGGGTAGCATTCATTATAAAACTGTCCATTGGATGGATAGCTGCTCCATAATTGTTCTTCCCATCTACTTTTTTTAAAAAAGATGAGATGTGTCCTATAGATAGAAAAATTTACAAAACATTTATAAGTAATAATTATAAAGGAAATTCCATGTAGCCATCTCCTGAGACAGAAACATTGACAGCACCCTAACGCTCAGAATATTCCTCTCCTGTCACAGACTTCTCTTATCCCCAAAGGTAACTTATATTATCCTAATATCTGTGATGATGACTTTCGGATGGTCCTTATAGTAAAATAACAAATCTATGGATACATCTATGTATCTAAGTATACCATGTTTATCCGTATAATGTCAGTGTACGTTAGTTGCACTGCATTTGAGACACTGTGTCTCTGTTAGATTGCTTATAATACATTATAGATTGTCATTGTTCTTCAGTGTATTTTGAGATGCATTCTTCAGAGGTCGCTCTCTTCCCCTACCCCTCCAGAATAATTGTTATAATGTAGAAGGTAAGCTTTAATATCTTACTAAGAACCTGCTGTGTGGAGAAGAGTCACTATTCTTTATTGCATTGCTGCTAATTGGAAATTACAATGTCTTCATCTCATTTTTCACTTAGTGGTCAAAGATCTACCAAAAAACTGCTCATCATTAAACTAGGAGATACCTTTATCATAGTGTGTGTTATTTATATTAATACAGAAACTCAAGTTTCCCAGTTCATCAGTCAAGTTTTCCTCATGCAATAAGAAAAAAACAAAACATAAAAACTAGTTCATTTTAATCTCTCTGAAAATTACTCAACGATTTAATAATTAGCACATGCTCTTATAATCATGGCAGTTAAGCACACACTTAACACACACTTCCCCTTGTTTTTAGTTCTTAGGCTCCAGGTTCACGTCTGGGTTCTTTTATGCAGTTCCACCCCGCACCATAGGGGGCAGAAGCAGCCCTTCCTCACTCTAGCTTTTCAACCCTGCTTCCTTCTCTGTCAGGCCCAACCAAGTAAGTGTGAAAAGGGGTGGAATAGCCATAGAGACGGCAGCCCTGTACTTAAGCTTGTTTTTTTAAGGGAAGGCTCACCCCACTATGTTAAAGCTTGTAAGTTTTTACTTTTAAGTTTGTAAACCCCAAATGCGCGGCGCGCTGCCCGAAATCTCCCAGGGCCTGGCTCTTTCGAGGTTTGCGCTTTACCCTCCCCCGCCGTGGCGGAAAAAGGTGCGGCCCGGCCCGCAGAGCCCCGATCCGGAAGCCGCTGCGGCCGCCCGCGACTCCGCTCGCCTCGCGCCGGGGAAGCTCTGTGCGGCCCCGGGGCCTTTCAGCCCCGCGCACCCGCTTTTTCGAGTCCCACTGGCCCATGGGTGTCTATGGCGACGGCAGGGGCCCGGCCCGGGGGCGGGCAGCCCGAGTGGGGCCGCGGCGCTCCGGGGGCTTGCGCGGCGGCGTCGCCGTGTTCGCCGCTGTGGCCGCCGTGTTCACCCTCACGCTGCCCCCCTCGGTGCCGGGGGGAGACTCGGGTAAAGTACTTTCAGGGTCCCCCTACCCCTGGTTCACACTCCTCCCGGGGTCTAGCCAGTTCGCGCCCTCGTTCCACCCGCTTGTGTCCAGCCACACGCTCTGCGTTCCGGAACCGGCTTCTCTTTCCATTCCTGTAGCCCTGGTTTCTGTAGTTCTAAGCTGTCTGGTCGGGGCTTATTGGGACTTCCCCGTATCACTTTTCTGGATCTGAGTTTCTGCTTTGCATTCTTTTGTGGTCCACAAATACTGCTTACTGAGTTTTTATTGTGTTCTAGACAAAGGGATTAATGGGTGGTAAGCTAGTGTGGAAAGTATTAATGCGGGCAGACATTACACAAATTACTGAACACTCAGTTACATCTTAAGTGGGGATAAATTTATTGGCGAGAGAGGGATGTATGATTGATAGAGAGTGATGGGTAGTGTGTCCTTCAGAATCGCTAGTCAGGAAAAACCTCTGAGGCCACGATACTTTAACTGAACTATTGAGAAGGAAGCACCCATGCAGAGTAGTTGGGGGAGAACACTTAGAAAGGGGGAGCCAAAAGCAGGTTAAAGTAAACTGCTTTTATTAAAAAGAAAAGAATGACTCATGGGCCATTTAAATCATGAATAGGAGAAAACGTGTATGTTGTCATATTTAGGAGGAAAAGCAATCCAGTACCCAGTCCAATAATGCTTAATAACAGCCAGTGATGTCAAAATGATGCTGTGACTTCCAGGTAATGAATCTGCTGATTGAGGAAAGCGAGTGTGCTTAGTGTTGCTGCAAACCAATACGCATCAAATTCGGTAGCTAAAAACAACAAACGTTTATTGTCTCATTTTCTGTGGATCAGGCATCCGAGTGCAGTTTAGCAGAGTGCTCTTACTCAGGACATTGCTGTCATTGTGTGGGCTGGAACAGCAGTCCTCTCAAGGCTCAAGGTGGGGAGGATTTGCTTCTATGCTCAATCCCATTTGTGGTGTGGGTCTCCTCAGTAAACTGACTTGAATCAAGAGAAAGATGGCACCTCTTTCTGACACCTCTGTCATTTCGTAATCTAATCTGGGAAGTGAAATGCTACTGTGCGATTTTGTTCTTAGACGTTAGTCAATAAATCCAGCCCCCCTCGGGGATGGGTATACACAATGAAAATAAGGGGAGTAGAATACCAGGAGTTGGGGACCATTGGAGCCATCTTGAAGGCTGCCTACTTACAGGTTTTACCTTTATTGTTTCAGGTCCTATTGAACAAATAGCAAAGTCTCTTTACTTAATACAGTGGAGAATTGACTTACTATATTACCCAGGTTTATGTTAAGTAATAGAAGTAACTTTATAGTTGTGAGCGTTTTGACATTGGAGAGCATTACTCAGATTGGGTAGTTTTGTATTGGCCAGGGGGAAGAAAAAGGAAATATTGTTAATTACTTACTGTAGTTGTTTGAGTGTGAAGTGTGGGGGTGAGATGAGTAATTAGCATTTAACTGAGCATGTACTTTGTGCCAGGCAGCCACAAGTACTTTATGTGGATTATGGTTTTAATCCTTCGGGCTACTATCCTATTAGGAAGGTACTAGCAGTGTCTTGTGTCCAGAATCACTCAATTGGAAAGTAGGGGCAATCAAGGAAAAAACCCAAGTAGATTGGCTTGAGAACATGTTGTCTACACCTCTGTTCTTTATCAGAGAATGTCACAGAATTCTTTGTTAAATTCATCACGTATGTAAAAAGCATTTAAACTCTTTTGTTGCCTTGTCTTTATTAACACTATATTTTTAAAGAGAAAAAAAGAATAAAGTTATGCATTCACTTTTAAGTTACCGAACTTTTTTAGGTGTTCCTGTTTGTTTAGTTTGATGCCAAATAGTGGTTGCTGCTAATATTTTTAGGTTCCTTTTTGTGGGTGAAAAAAAGCTTTTCCAAGTGCTGGCAGTAAAATTTGCTTAATCATTTATAATTTTGTTTATATGTTGAATGTACTGTTTCCCTTAAATGTGTTAATGAGATATATTTTCTATCAATAAACAGTATGCATCTCAAAACCAAAATAAAGTATGTGTTATTCTTCCTGATAAATCATAAATTATACTCCCTAAATCCATAACATTGTGTGATCTTGCCAAAATAATTTTTACAACACTAGATACACCTAGTTAATTCATGAGTATGAGTGTTTATGGTCCTTTGTAAGAGAATCCTATTTGTTATTCTTGGGGAAAATGTGTCTGCCTTTAGTAGATTTGACAAGACAATGTAGTTGTATGGTTACTATCAAGAGAATAATGTGAAGGGAGCTGCTTTTTGTACAAATTAAACTTCTGCTAACAGCTCTCAACTTGCTACCCATTTATGTCCCAGATGAGAAAAAAACATTCTCCATCTTAAATGTACTTCAGAATTGCCTGGAAAATTTGGGCCCCAACCCCAGAGGGTCATTGCATGGACAGGTTTGGGTTATGGTTAGGGAATCTTCATTTTTAAAAATCACCCAGGTGATGCTGATGCAGGTAGTAGTAGAATTAGATTGTGGAACACCCTGAGAGTAAAGGGTTAGGGTCAGGCAAGGACTCAGTAGGCTCTTTCTCCTTTTTTTTTTTTTGGGGAGGTGGGGGGCACTACTCACTTTCTCCTTTACCACATCAAGTTTTAAAAGTAGTATTTCTCTGTAGCTTTTTATTAAGGATACATTTATGGGGTTTGAATAGTATCTTTTCTATTTAAATTTTAGTTTCACATTTGGTAAGAGGTGTTAATGGAAGTTTGTCAAATTCCAGATTTATCTTTATACCAACAAAACTCCAGCAAAGAAGAACATACTTACTTTTTAATGGTTAAAAAAGAAAACCAAGCTATTAATGTTAAATATACTTTTGAATATATTTTAAAAGGAGGAGAGTGAGAACCTTGAAATTTTCAACTTCATTGTCCTTTATTGTACCTACAGAAATAAAAGAATGAAAAGCTGTTTGAAACAGTTTGGGGCTGAAGCCATAATCCATTCTAGAGTAAAACTATAAGGTATCCTTGACCATAGTTATAGTTACAAAGGGAGCAATTATTCAGAACATTTTTAGACCATAACTATTTTAAAAGCATATAAAATACCAAAAGTGCCTTTGGTTTCTAAGGTATTGAATATTTCCAAAAGAAAAAAAAAATGTCCTTAAGTATTTGACTGAAGCGAGCAGTACCTGTCCTTGGGCGCTTTTATGGGGCTTCTATAATGCAAGCAGTCATTCACCTGAGAAAGGGGTGTCAGAGCAGCGAAGATGACAGTGGTAAGTCTTTGTCAACCTCTGTGCAGGACTTAGAGTCTTTGTTGTAGCCAGAGAAGGGAGAGGTGGTGATGTCTTGACAGAATCCTGAAATGGATAGGCTAATATTTTCAACTTAAGGGAAATACCAGACTTGGAAACAACTAACTAGAATACAAGACAGTCTAAATAAGTGCTAAATGGAGAGGTTCAAACAGGTTCTGTAGAGGAGGAAATAGCAATTAATTCTGAGGAGGCTGGAGAGGAGTGTGTTTAAGGAAAGGTGTCAATGAGAGGATGGCAATTGAACTAGACCTTGAAGGACTGAGGAGCCAAATGCTGGGTGAGAAAATGAGTGATAAGAGGCGCAAAAAGGTACCATTCCAGGGGAACTGTGGTAATCAGATTTGCCTGAGATGTGCATAGATTCCATGGATGTAAGTCCAACAAAGGGACTCACGGCCATGGAGGGCTTGCATATCACAATGAAGGTTGAACTTCAGTAAGCAGAGATCAACCATTGAGAAGTCTTAGGGATGTAATCCAGCCCTTTGGGAGGGGGCTAGCAGTAATAAGTTCATTATGAAGATGATTATGATAGATTGGTCAGAGCTGTAGTCCAGGCCAGAGAGGGTAAAGGTCTAAATTGTGACTGGGGTGGATAGTAGAAATTTAAAAGTGTTGATATCTATTAAAGGATAGGGAATGGATGTTAGTTTATTTCCTAATAGGTACTAGTAACTTTCATAAATCATAATTATTACTGATTGATTTCTTCATTCTGTTGTGTTATGGTGTACAGGGATGAGTCAGACACAATTCCTGTGCTCTGGGTACATAAACTCTTAACAAAATAGGCTATTTTTAACATCTGAACATTTATAAATCAAAATAATTTATAAATAATACAAAATCTTAACATTTTATAGATAATCACCAATGGTGAAGAATTGTAACAGTATATGTAAATAATATAATGATTTGGAAAATGTGCTATGGTAATCAGTTTACCCTATAAGCTCTGTAAAGTAATCTGGAACCAATAAATATTTGTCAATTATTTAATAATATCCTATCTAATTAATGTAGAAAGAGTATCCAAATTCCAACTTTAGGGCAGCATGACACATTTTATGGAGTGTCAAAAACCTCAGATTTTACATATAAGAGTGTCTATACACAGTTTTGTACTAAATTCTTGAGGGATAATTCGCATCTTACACTACTATCCTTTAACAGTATCCTTTAGATATTTGCAAGCATATACAATTTCAGGAGGGAAAATAAACTTTTTTAAAAAAAACTGGAATTCACCTGTATTTCCACTGACCAGTTATTAAAAATTACCAAAGACAGTTTTTTAGTAAGACCTAAGGGAGAAAATATTCTTAAACTATTTCATGCTGTTAAATCTCTACAGATTTGCAGTTTTATCCAGCCAAATTAATGCAAAACCCCAGTGCAAGCATTTGGATTTTGAAAACTTTGGAGGAGTGTCATTTTCTAATAGTAATTATTGGTTTTACATTATTTTTTCACAGGGGAACTGATCACAGCCGCACATGAGCTTGGAGTAAGTATTAGTTTTATTGTTTAATCAATGCTCTCATTAACAGTTTTAGGAATTAAGAAAGTTTAATTAAGCATGGAATAAAGTAGATTAATTTATTTTCAAACCCCAGTTTTTAGTAACTTACAAGTACAGTACGTGACAATTTACTTTAAGTTATAAATCCAATTAAACTAAATTATAAAGCAAAGCCTTTGCTATATATACAGTTGCTGGCTTATTATTACCCCAAATTTTGGATAAGCTGTGGAGAATAAAATAAATCGGGTTAACAGTTTTAATAAGTTTATTATTTAATAAACTTTATTATGGTGCGTGATCCCTTTAGGAAAGACCTTAGGACTGTCAGCATGGCGGTAATCCGATAGCAGTGTGGTCTTTCAACTTTCTAACCAACACGATATTTCAGAACCTGCTTTTTTTCTATAGCCTTTGAAATGACCCTAATGTACTGTGAACCCAGAGAACAAACTGCTTAAGAACTGACAATGAAATATGTCACCCTTTCTCTAGGTGACACACCATGCGATAGACGCGCCAAATCCACTAAAGAAAATATTTATTTGTATTGGTACAAGAGGATTACAATAGAAAACCACTACACAAACATTTAGTCATTGGCACTTAAATCTTTAGACTTGCCTGAGAAAAGAGCTACTTTCAATTAAAGCCAGCTGGGCTCTTCCTTTACCAGATGAAAACCTTCTAACTGTTTGCTAATTTTTTCATAGGTTGCCCATCCTCCTGGCTATCCTTTGTTTACTCTGGTGGCTAAACTGGCAATTATGCTGTTTCCTTTTGGCTCTGTTGCCTACCGAGTCAATCTTCTGTGTGGCTTATTTGGAGCAGTAGCTGCATCATTACTTTTTTTCACTGTTTTCAGGTAAAGTAGTTTATTCGGTAACATAATTTTGACTAATTGGAAATGTCACTTTTTTAGGGCCCAAGTATATACATTAGGGAAAAACAATCTTTTCTTTCTTGAATGGCTTTCCTAATCGTGCGTGTGATTTCACTTTCTTAATTTACAGTAACTTCATATGCATTTGACCCCTCAAATGATTACACAGTTGGTTCTGCTTCATACAATGGAGCAAAGGTGTCACCAGTTCATTATCACAATTCTCTGGTTAGGCAGAACTAATGAGGTTTGTCGTTTTATGAAGATGCAGATGGGCCAGTTTAGTTCAACAATATGAAGTTCATCTTTTGGCAAGTTGTAAATCTCATTCAATTACTCACACTGCTGCTGATGGGCAGCTGCCTATCAGATCCAGAGCTAATGCCCAATTATTTTGTATTCTAAATATGCACATGTTGTATACTTTTTGAAACAAAGCTATTAACTAAGGGAATCAATCTGGAATGTGGTTTTAGTTAAGGTTTCACTTTGTTCCATTATAGCTGTAGGGAAGGTAAGCAAGTTAGATCTCACTTCATTGATAGGGAGGCTTTCTTAGTTTGGCAGCTTACCTTGCTTTTAAAAAATGGGTCATTAGTTTAGGATACTGATAAACTTTTTTGTAGTGAAAAATACATATTTTTCCTGCAAAGGGGAAACCAAATTAAAACATATCGTTCAAAGATGATTGCAGGTTTTTTTAATAAAACAAATACCTTTTTTCATGCAGAGATACATAATTCGAACAATTTCAGATATCATTTACAGAGACTAATGGTTTTATTTTGTTATTCATAGTATTACCCTTATACTAAATTCTTTCTAAATTCCCTTTGAATTACTTATAGAAAGGTAAAAGTTAACATAATTATGACTCTAAAGCTTACTTTTAAATCTACTTATACAAAGTCTTCAGATTTGAAAATTAAAATTGTTTTTCATTTACTGAATTTTTAGCTATATTATTTAATTTGTTTCTATTTCAGTCTTACAGGGTTCAGTGATAGCCAAATCTTTAAGCATGACATGTTTGAAATAACATCTTTGCTTGGAGTGATTAGTGTTATGAATACTTTTTCCTAAATGATTGGAATAATTTTATTAGATATATTCTTTCTGAGTTCTTTATACTAAGACTCATTATTTCCATTGAAAGAAAAATTGATCTTTTTTATTTCTAAATATCTAGGCTGAAATTTGGACTTACCCAATCTGTATTGAATATCTGAGTTTTCTAATTTTCACAAGACATTTTAAGACAGAGTACATTTAATAAGAACTAACAATTGTATTTATTTTGATCTTTCAACTATATTTTAGAGAATAATTTCTATAACATATACATGTATTTAAATACTATGTGGATATAAATAGCTCTTATGCAAATAAAGTGATTAATTTCTAATTTTTTTCATTGTATTAATTATTGATGCCAGTCCACATAAAAACCTCTGTAAAAATCATATATTAAAATGTTTATCTTTACAAACCCAGATAGATTTGGACAATAATTTTCTTCTGAGTTGTCCATGTTTTAAAGTAACTTATTCATTATTATGCCTGATTATTATAATGGGTTTTAGATTAGCACACTAGCCTGTGATCTTTCTTTTAAAATATACATTCTTAGTGATAAATTTGTATACTTGCTGACACATGCTTTAAATTAAAACTCCTAATATGACTAAACTGGATATTTGAGTGGGTTTAGTAACATAGTACTTGAAAAAGTTCCTTTCTTTCAAAAAAGGATTCTAATAATATTATCTCTTTCATACATTTTAATATGAAAATACTTCATTATTTTGAATACAAATAATTGATAAGGTACATGTCCTTTGGGAACAACCTAGTTCAAGTGGCAAATCTGTTTTGTCAAACAATAGACACCCTTCAGGAACGAGCAAGCCATCTCTATGGTAATAGGGCTAACAGTAGCCTATTGATTGAGTGGAAGAAGACATTATACAATGTCAGCTGGCTTGTTACAATTTCATTTGTTGTATGACCTGAACTTAACCTTTAAAACCTTTCTTCTGTGAATATAAACCCAACAGCAGGACACAGTTTTTGTCCAGCCATTACAGTGACGGCTTTTTTCCAGCCCCAGCGTACAGTAAATGTATTCCTTTACAGGTTGACTCCTTTATCAAAATTTGTTTAGGAGACATTTCACTACTATAATCATTTACTGGCCAAATCATCATTCCATTTTGTTGTTGAATATTGAAGGGTTTTGATCCAGGAAACAGTTTTATTCTTTCTTTTCCTCCATCACTTAAGAGAACATTACTGTACATGAAGGATTAGTGCTGACTGGTGTGCAGTAAATTAATTCTTTTAACAGGTTTAGGTTTTTTTCAGGTAATTGTTCACATAGCATTCACTATATTTAGCTCTTGGGGTGGACATAAAGACCTTCTGTACCTTTTAAACAAAGATTGTATTTCAAAAGCAAATTTCTGTTTAAATGTGTTGATGTAAAAAGCTCCATTTTTTTCAGTAAACATGACTTAGATTGAAAGAACAATTTATTCGTTGTTTCCAATTACTATGTAATTTTTGCTTTCCTTGCATCTTTCTCTTGCTTTTAAAAGCCGTAAGATGTCATTAACACTGCATTTTTTGTCAATCTTTCCTAATGGTTGGCAAGAACTCATTTATATTTGCTCTGCCCTAATGTGGCAAGCCTATGAGTAAAACAGCACGTTGAAAGCTGTATGTTTCACTGTAGTTTATTGAATTAAAAATAGTAAGATTGTGGCTGTCGATTCTGTATGTACTTATTTATGTAATGTCCCCGTCAGGGATATTTTTAAGCATGCATTATGTTAAGGGAGTTTAATCTAATACATTTCACTTATATGAAATAGTACTCATTTTATTAATGTGTACATCTGTGCACTTAAAAGTCTGTAATACAGTTAGTGGTTTACAGGAACTGGGATTTTATCTTTTAAGGGCAATCGAAGTAAATGATTTTTAAGTTCAGTAGTATGGTATTTAAAGTATCATATTTGAAATTCATAAATCCTACTAATACAAAATAAGAAAGTTATAGATAATGCAAGTCACTAATGTGAGCACCATTTAGCATTACTTACTACTTGAATTTCAAACTTGTTTTCTAAGAAACATCAAACTAGGTTCTATGTGCTAGTGAGTAAGGGGTACTGAGATCACTATCATTAAGCATCAGTGTGCTTACATGTTCTGTTTTCTGGTGTCATGAAGAGAATGGAGTACGTTGATAGCATTATAAAAAATTCTTTACCTCAGGACAGATTTAAGTTGTTTAAGATCTCAGATGAGGACCTATCTTGTATCAATTATTTTGTAGTTACAGGTCGGGGGATGTGTGCTCGATACTCTTGAGAGCTTCTCCTTTTCAAACTGTTTGGGCCAAATGGATCTAAAGGAGAATTCATTCAACAGTATTTGTTGAGCACTCATATGAATCAAGAGTAAGACAAGTTTAGTTTTTATCATCAAAATTCAGCTTATTTTAAGGAAAGTGAGACAAAAACTCCATTAAAGGTTTTCAGCTACTTTTTTCCTAAAAGGCACTATTTCGGGAAATTTTCATAACAAGACTTCTAACACCATTACCACTGTACAGTTAGAAATCAGTTCTCTTACTAGCAAGGAGGTTACCTAGAATATATGAATATTGATGATAATTGGAGGTATGTTGAAATTATTTCTGCTTGCCACAGACAACTTATAGACAATTTTAGTAATATTTAAATACCTCCCTGCAGATTGTTTTGTGCCAGTATTTTATTTGTGTGATATTTTATTTTTCATAAACTATATATTTCTAAACATTATGCAGCTGCTAAAAATTAATCTAACTTTTGGAAAACAAACACTTGTTTCTGAGCACTGTGTCTGCTATTCTTAGAGTCTCAGCTAAGAGTCCATTCAATAAAGAATAGAAAATTAAAAAGCCATACCTTAGAGAATGTAGAATCTCCTGCTTAAGGGACATTTGGATTTTCCAGCTCAAAGAGTATTTTAGATTATTGCCATAGAGAATAATGTGAAGCTCTTCTAATTTCAAGAGGTAACTATGCATAAGTAACAAATAGTCACCAAGTTTTTGTAGTTGAAGAAGAATGAAAAGTACTGGAGCATTAATTTCCATTCAGGAGAATATCTGTCTTGATCCCTGGTTAATTGATCATATATTTCTCTCACACTTGTATTAAAATTGCATCAACTCAGACTGGTTAAGCATATTAAAAGCTTGGTTCATTTGCATTTTCTTATAAGGAGAAGGACACATTACACTCAAATAGCAGCACTTCATTTTGAAAGGAAAAAAGCAGGGCAAAAACTCTTTCTTAAGACTGTAGAGTCTTTTCTGACAGCTAGTCAGAGTTAGAATTAGTTCAAGGAAATGTTAATAATGCACTGCCTGGCCTAATCCCTTTGATATCACCAGGTATCCTCCTGTTCATGGGTTAATTGCTTTAAAAGCGAAGGCAATATTCTGAGCGGTGGGCCGCTTCACCTTTTCACAGCTGTTACCATTGAGTGACAACTAAATCCCATGTGTAAGATGAGGAAGAGCTCAATCTCCAATTGGGAGAAAATTTATGTAAACCACAATCCCTTCAGAATGTGCGGAAGTCATAGACTTTCTTGATTTACTCTGCTTTTCCCAGAAAGCTCTATTGTTCACTTTCCTAAGTCCCATCAACCCTTTGTAGCAGAATATCACAGCGGCAGCAGATAGCTTGAAATATATAAATGCTATCATAGCTCTGATTAATAGCAGTGCTTATGAGTCAAGTCTGATAACAGTGCAGCTCTCCACTCAATTTCAGATACTGCTAATGGAATCTGTCTTCTCCAATTGTAATATGAGAAGGCCTAATTTGCCATGGAGCTTGGAGCTGTCACCAGTAGGGGATTGTGGGGTCAGATGGGAGCTGCCAGGTTTTTGCCCTGCAGCTTGTATCTCTCACTTTGAATAGAGCAGCCCCCTGCCTGCCAGTTAGCTGATAGGCCGCCGTGGGGTTTATGCCACTATATACAATAGGGAAGGGCTACATAGGCTGACTTTATAATTGTGAAGCTAGCTCATATTTCCACAGCTACTGTGCTGCATAATTTCTAATAAGTGGTTTTAACAAATGTCAGATTATGGAAAGTTTCCTCAATTACAAAAACTTATAAAACATTTAAATTGCTAAGTCTGTTTCCTGCCGAGATTTTGCCACTGGAACTAGTCACCAGTCATTATGGCTATCATAACAAATGCAGGTTTTTCTTAAAACGACAAATAAAATTATAGATCATAACTTATAGACTTACTGCTTTTCAAAGGTGTAAAGATAGAAAACACTCTTAATGAGTTGAATTAAGAGGTGACTCATAACTTCATAATAAGACTACTTAATATTAAATCTCTTGTATTTTGAGTTGGTTAGTGTTGCTAATGAAAGTAGTTTTATACCTGCATTCTGCTGGTTTTAGTTATTTGGATCTATAAAGTTACTTCATATACGTTTAGTATCTTAACATTTTAGAAACTATGCAGTGTCTCCTAAGTTTTTAGCTAAAAAAGATTTAGTGCGATGCTGTGCCTTGGCCAGGACCTTTGAGGATTATAGGACCTTTGAGATGGATTAAATTTTTAACCAACTTCAGTCTTGCTACTAACAACAAAACACACTGTCAAGATTGAGTAATGGTAACTTGAGAGTTTGTGTAATTTTTAAACATTTCAGACAAACTTGATGAAAACCTTTAAGTTGGATGTTATTTTAAAGTAGACTGTGGAAGCTATTCATAACTCTTCGCTCCATTTCAGTGGTGCTTTTTTTCCTTTCTGAAGGCTTTTCAATTTTCCCCCCCAATTTTAGTTAGTGATTTTAATTGAGTACTAATACTTGGCACTTCTCCTTTTAGTGTACTTGTAGTTGTGCTTATGTAGCTGAAAATTCAGAGTTGAAACAGTTCTCTTTTGACTGAATCTCAGAAAATAGAACTAACCTATGTAGGATCTTAAATGGACTGACAATTAACTTTTACAAGTTGTGGGGAAAAGGGCTTATTTGCAAAATTTTAAAGATGGCTTAGAGTAGTAATGGCTTAGAGATATAACTTTAATAGACTGTGTCCTAATTGTTGATTTACATTCATTAGCGCTAAACTTGAAAGAGGAGACTTTGATTCTACTACTCTTTACATGGCCATGGGCTATAATTTGCCCACAGAGCATCTGGCACATATTAGATGCTCAATACATATTTGCAGAAAGTGAACACCCACTGAAACAGAGTTGGCAACGCACCTTTTAGTAGCTTAGCTTTCCCAGTTTGACCATTTCCAGGCACAGTGAAGGGACAGATATGTGGGTGTTGATTATGTGAATGAGTCAGAAGGAAGCACTTACATAAATTTCATGAACAGGACCCTGAAAGATAACAACTTGGGAGGCTGGTGGTGGTCAATCTGCTGTTGATTGTATCCTGCTTTCCCTGTAACCCATTGCACTTTTTAAGTCGTTAGTGTGAGTTAACACTAATAGTAATTTATTTAGCAATAACGTTCAGGTGCTGCATTCTGCCCTCCCCACTCCGTTCCGCTTCCTTCAAGTATAGGAGTATTCCGTGTAGGAAGAGGGTAGTGTGCCCTCCGTCTGGGTTCTTTGCATGCAAGTAACACTGAAGTCAAATACATTCATGAATTTTATGAGGCACGTCAAATGTGTGTTCTGAAGAATTTCAAGTTTCTGTTATTTGCCTTTTGATTGAGGGTTAGACAAACATGTGACTACACATGAAAATCAAATACCGTGTAGTGGAAAGAAAAATATACCTTATCATCAATAGCAAACCTGTGTCAGTGGTGTAAATTGTAACCTCCTGATTTATCCATTGTGTCAACAGATGAATAGTATTCCATCTGTGAGAAAACTACCGCACAATCAATTCCTTTCTCAGGAGTCTTATCTAGGTTCGAGGATTTTGTGAACCAAAGAGAAGGCAGTCGTGTTTTTACCATAGAATTCTGACCCTCACATTTGTTAGGGTGCTCTTAATGGCATCTCATATTCATTATTCAAGTGGAGAATCTCTGTTCTTTGCATTATCTGTGTGGAATTTTAAACTCTTGACCACCCTCCCAAGGTATCTATCATGTTCTTTGTATACTTTCCTTATTGACTAACTAACTACTGGGCTGTCCTGGAATGGTAACTGCCTGAGTTTAGTGTTAACCCAAGTAAAACAGCAATTAGAAAGGTGTAAAGATGTTTAGTTGTCATATTTTCATCAGTTTCAATAAAAAAAAAGTCTTAATTTAATGAGCTGATTTTAAGATGTCACTTTAGCAAGATAAATCACTTTAGCAAGTTAAAACATAATCAAAAACACCACTGTGTTTTCACTTGGTAATCCAGGAATCTTACTTTCCACTTACTGTACTTAATGTGCTAAACAGTGTAGAGTGTTTGTTATGGTTAGTATTATTCCCCAAAAGAGATTAAAACTAACTTGTTTAATCCCTCATTCTGGGACACCCTTCATTGGGAGGGATTATAATTGTCCAGATTCCTAAAATAAGACAGGCCCCAGCAATCAAAGCAGACAGTACATTGACTGAAGGCTCCAAGAGTTCCCTAAGTTTGTAGAAAAAGACCCTTTTTAAGAACTCATAAATAAGTAGGTAATGAAAGTGCTTGTTTAATCACCTAGTTTGCTTAAAAATTTAAAACTAAGTTTGTCTTCAGACATATTTATGAGTGAGATTTTTGCAGCATTACTTAGGTAAGCCTTTGGCACATTTTAATGTCTTAAAATGCAGGGACTTGTTGGATGGAGAATTGGTGATAGTTCAGTAAGACATAAGATGGAAACTTTGAGTTATTTTGTTTGAAATTTCACAAAAATTTGAGAAAATATAAGGGACTTTATACATCAGTATGTAAAAGACAATATAAACAACTGAATTTGTATATTTTTTTCTTTGAAATATTTGATAGGCAAGGAAAAAGTCAAGTAATATAGAAGTGATTTTGGGTAAATTATTATTTCTGTGCTTTTGCCAAAATAATATTCAAACGCTTGAATTAAAGTACAAAATGATGAAATGACTATTTAGTTTCTGTGAAATATATTCATTTGCATATTCCTTTATTTAAAAAAGTCAATGTAACAAATAAAAATGAATCCTTTAATATTTCCTTAATATCATTGGCTATTAAGATACCATTTTTTATAACAGTAGAGGAAGGAATGACAAAGCATATAGCTTTTAAAACGAGTAAAATTTACCCTAACACCAAAACATCTGTTCTTTCAATTACTGCACTTTTAAAAAAAGATGAATTTCTTTAAAATAGCATAAGTTATTTTCAAAACTTCATTTGAAAATGATTGAACGTAGATGGAGATAATTAACTGCTACTATTTGGAGACTGTTAAAAACTAAAGATAAATATGTCTTAAATATATATATGTATATATGCATATATGTGAAAACATTTAATTTTCAAAAATTAAATCACTTTTCTTGGGACACGTACACATATAAAATCACATACCCTGAATTTTTAAAATGTACTGACAATACACTGACATAGCTAGCCAATGGTATCTGTAGTCCAAAAATAATTCTACTGGCTGTATAATTCATGAAGGGATTTTGCTCAGATCTTATTTCCTTACTATGTTTTGATTAGGTTACACTTAAAATATTCTAGTCCCCAGGGTTGTATCTTTTTATATAAATAAATATAGGAAATCTGTATTCGGTACTCATTTAATATGTTTAATTGGTGAGAATCTGGAGAAGGGTTTAGTGAAGGTACTTTGGGGTACACTTAGAAAGTTGGTGCCCATGCTGAGTTGTAAACCATGAGTGGGGTAGGCCAAGCGAAGGCAAGGCGCCGTCCCATGATGAGAGAAACCAAGAGCCAAGAAACGTGGAGGTGGAGGAGAAGCCACATGTAAGCACAGGAGCTGACAGTCCATCATCTCTATTGTTCAAACACAGAGTTTGAGATGGGTTGTGTCAAGAGATGAAGCTACAGGTAGGCCGAGATTAGTTACAAAAGTTCTTGTCTGTTGTGATGAGGAGCTTGTATCTAATCAGAGAGGATTCATTAAAGGGTTGGAGGCAGAAAAGTGCAAGATCAAGTAAGCTTCGGCGCCCTGGCTGTGGTGCCATTGGTGGGCCTCGTGAGGCAGCCAGCCTACCAGGCCACCGGTGTGTTGATGTGAGCCTGAGCTGCTGCTGAGAGCAGAGAGGCAGTGCTGGTGTGGGTGGAGGGAAGAGGATCTGCTTTTTTAAATGTCTTAAAGTAAATTTGGCAGAATGTGATCTGTTTGACAGGGAGAGAGGTAGGTCAGCTTTGCCGATGACTAAGTCTCTTGACTCAAATCTCCAAGCTAGATTAAGATAGGGAATACAGGAGCAGGAATCATTGGGGAAGAGGAAGAGAAGTTAATTTCCCACAAGATGGCATTGTACTTCTGTGGGACAGCCAGGTCTGAGTGGCTTTGGTTGAGGTGTGCAGTGCAATAGTCGGTCAGAGGTGCAGAAGCCCCAAACCAAGGGAGAGCCAGTGCTGGAGGCAGATTTGGGTTTTTCAGTTTATAGTTGGCAGTTGAAAATAAAATAGTGGATAAAACCGCTGGGCAGGGTATGTAGTGGGGAAGAGCAGTTGCCTGAGAATGGAATCTTAGGAAACACTGACTCCAGAGGAGGTAATGGGAGAAGAGCCATTCGTAGAAAACACAGAAGAAAGACCCGGAGCCATTGAAGTAGAGCCTGAGGGATGTAGGCTCCCCAGATGTCGACTCAATAGTGTGTCCCCAGGAGTCATTGGCCCAGTGTAGACCCCAAACGCCTTTTGTGTTTGGCAGTGGGATGGTGATCGGTACGGTGGCAGATATTGCCAGGAGACGACAGAGGTTAGAGGCTACAGAGGTGGGCAGTGTGAAGCTAATTTGGGCCTTGCCATAACCCTGAGACTTGCCTTCAGGGCAAGTCTTGACCTCAGCTTGCTTTTTACAGTCATTTATCTCTGTCTCATTAAGGTAAAATGAAGCATGCTCAAAGTAATGCTCAAGTAATATGCCTTCAACAGTATCACGAGACTGCCTAACTAGAGCCAGTGAATAAATCTGAGACCTTCGGTGTGTTCAGAAAAAACTCATTCTTACCATTGCCGCCCTCATCCTTTGACTTACTGGCAAGTTACAGACTCAGCCTGTGTGCACCAACCTCTCCCTGTTGGCTGTGTGTCTTGTCATGACCCTGGACCCCATGCTTGTCAGCCTCCATTGCACTCACCCTACGAGATTCTTCGTTTATGGTGTACCGTTTGTCTTTCCACGCTTTCATGAAAATCTGAATTCTTTTCTATTGTAGGCTGCTTTCAACAAGAGTCCAGTCTTGCTTAATTTACCAGTCTCCTCCCCCAACCCACGTTCCAGTTCCAAGTATGACTTCAGCTTTCAGTTCATTCATTGCCTTGATGCCCCTGTGCTTATCTCCAGGTTTCATCAATACCTAGAACCCTTCATTTATCTTTTGTCTCTTCTCCCTCAGCTCCCTGCTGGCTTTACTTTCTTCCCTGTCCATCACAACCCTTTGGTTCATTTCAAGCTCCTTACCTCTCTTGTCCTTCTGTCCTACCCATCTGAGGCTGCAGTCTCCAGTCTCAGCTGATCATTCATTGCTAACTATAAATTCTTATAGGTATTTCTCCTCAGCTTGTGGACATGGTTGTAAATGTTGATTGATTCTGAATCTTATCATAAAGCACAATTTTAAAGGCAAATGTGTTTAAAAAAATGTGCATCTTAAAAGACATTTACAGCTTAATTTGTAAAAGACTGTTGAAATAAAAAAAATTCATAGAGGCTAGCTTATATAGAATATTTTATGAAAAACATAAGTAGTATGAGCCAATGTAGAATATGTTTCATGTGAATAACATATCCTATATATGGATGCGCACAAAACTTCTGCTTTTGGGTATACTGCTGTCTCTTCTGTTTCCACAAAGCTAACCCACTTTCATCATTTATTTTTAGAATTCCCTCACACAGTTTCCTTTGCAAACTTAACAGAAATAATAAGAAGGGAAGGAAGTATATTTCAGTCAGGGTTCTTGGTTGCAAGCATTTGACTCTGTCTATGTTTAACAGAAAAGAAATGTAATTGAAGGAGAAGAACTCCATGATTCAATAATGAAAAGAAAATTAAACCAATCATTAAAATGGGCAATGGTCTGAAATAACACTTCTCCTAGATAGATACACAAATGACCGATAAGCACATGGAAAGATTTTCAACATCACTAGCTTTTATGGAAATGTAAATCAAAACCTCAGTGAGATTACATTTTCTACTCAAAGGTGGCTAGAATCAAAAAGCCAGAAAAATTTTCAGTAAGTTGTAACAAAATCAGAACCTTCATTCACTACCACTTTGAAAAATAATCTATCAGTTGCTCAAGTGATTAAACATAGAGTTGCTGTATGATCCAGCAGTTCCACTCCTAGGTATATACCTTAGTGAAATAAAAACATATACACACAAACGCTTGTACACAAATATTTAAAGCAATATTATTTGTAATAGCCAAAATGTAGAAACAACCCAAATGTCTATCAGTGGAAGAATCAACAAAATGTGGTATATCCATTCAGCCATAAAAAAAAAAAAAAATACCAGTACGTACTACAAGTTCAATGAACTTGAAACGTTATGCTAAGTTAAAGAAACCAGTCACAGAAGTCCACCTATTATATGATTCCATTCGTACAGAAGCCCAGAAGAGGGAAATCTGTCAAGACAGAAAGTAGACAGGTATGTGTTTAAGCCTGGTATTGGGGGTAGGAGGGTGATGATAGCCGATGGGGATAGGATTTCTTTTGGAGGTGATTAAATTTTGCAAACTTGACTGTAGTGATGGTTGTACATATCTGTGAATATGTGCTAAAAACATTTAATCATACACTTTAAATGGGTGAATTGTATACTATATAGATTATATCTCTATAATAAAGAGTTTTGTTTTGTTTTGTTTTACAAAAGGAAACATTCAATTCTAGAATTGGAAAAAAAGAAAAAAAGAAAAAAAAGTTGGAGAGCTTGTAGAATTTCTAGCAGTTCTGGATTACCAGACCTTGAATCTGAAACATCCAGAGTCCTAGGCAGCTGTATTCTAAGGAGACCATCACTACTGGCACCAGACACTCCATCTTACACCACCAGCTCTGACCTGGATTGTGAACATTACCCCTGATAGTGCTGCCATTGTTGTTTGTGGAAATGATGCATAAGAGCCACCACTATTTCTAATGATCCTGTCTCCATCCCTGCTGCTTGACTCACAATTTTTTCATTCAAAAAAGAGCAGGTACTTGACACTGACAAAGTCCAGGTGACATGCCCATGTTCTAGCTGCAAGAGAGGCTGGACAAATAAAAATAAGTATCTTGCATTTTCAGTGTATAATACGAAGAGGTTATGCCTCATAACCTGGGTATCTCTCACATAGAAAGGGATTTTAGATGTTGAACAGCTCCACTTTTACACTCCCCAAAAATAAGAAAGAAAAGAAAACTCCACTACTTTTTTGTCTTCAATTTGTACTAGGACTACAACCCAAATTCCTATACCCTTAGTTTGATTTCTAAGCAAGCTCATTTGAGATGAATGAATAATGAAGACTATTGGTTTGATTTCATTACTAGTTTTATAATCAGTTGCTTACTTTCTCTTCCATAACCTTAACTCAGTAGTCTCACAAATTATTTGTCTGATACCAAAGAAAATCAGGTGAAAGAGCAAAACCTTCCTGTGCAGGAACAGTGAGAATTCAGATTGTAGACCTTGCTGATGTAGGATTAATCTTCAATAAAACGCTAATGTATGTAACTGTAATAGTCAAAGGTGGTCTGGATAAATTTTATCACTAAAGTTGATAATTTTATCTTACTTCAATTTTTAAGACCTTAAGAATTATTTGAAAAGGCAGTTAAAGTAATTCCAATAATGTCAACAATCCAAACACTTTAGCATGTCTTCCTGAGCATAATAATGTGTGTTAAAAAATCAATGTAGATTATGAGATCATGAGTCTTCTTCCTGAGGATTCATACATATCAGGACTTTTTTCTCAGTTCTTTTTAATTAACTGTTTGGTGGTTTTAAACTTTAACTAATTGCCCTTTCAAAAAATAGGTTAAAGCCAGTCTTGAGAGATAACTGCATGCAATTAAAACTGGTAGTGTGTTGTTTAGATAAAACATAGAAATAAATACAGCCTAATAATACTAATAATTGACAAAACTTTTATCCTTCACTCTAAGAGGTACACATTTAACCCAATAAAAGCTTAAGTTATTACTAATCTAGAATACATTATTTGGCATTAAAGTTAAAATAATGGCACTAAATAGCTAGACTAACAGTTTGAATTTTATTTCTACCACTTAGTTATCTTGGGACCTTGGGGAAATTATTTGCCATCTATGGGCCTTGGTTTCTTCATTTTACAAATGAAGGGTTATTGTGATAATTCAAAGGGTTACTGTAAATATTACATGAATAAATATAAGGAAGCATTTGGAACAATACCTGACACGTGCCAGGCAAACAGACAGACAAAAATAATTTGCAAGTATTTTCTCAGGAAATGTTGGTTCATTTTTTTCAATTTTTTATCTTGACCTAATTTCAGATTTATAGAAAAATTGCAGGAGTAGCCCATTTTTTGTGACTGGGAACCAGATGTTAATGTTTTACCACATTTGCTTTATCCTTCACTCTGTCTGTGTGTGAAGTTTTGTTTTGTGTTTTAGCATTTAAGAGTAAGCTGCAGACATGGTGCCCGTCTGTCCTTAAATGCTTCAGATGTCTTGATTAAAAACCAGAACATTTTCTTACATATCCACAGTGTAGTACTCAAAATCAGAATATTGTCATTGATACAACATCATTATCTGTAGCATTGATTCAGATAATGGCAACTGTTGCAATATTGTCTTTCATAGCAGAAGACTATCCCGGATTATGCCCTTTATTTTGTCATATCCCTTTAGTTTTCTTAATCTGGAACACTTCCTCATGGGTTCTACTTGCCTTTCAAGACCACTTTTTTTGACGCAGAGACCATTCATTTTGTAGAATGTCCCTCAGTTTGAGTTTGTCTGATGTCTCCTTATGCTTAGAGTCAGGTAACACATTTTGGGTGGGAATGCCATGGAAACAGTTTCTTTTCATTGCAATAAATCAGGAAGCATGTCATGTTATCCCATTACTTTGATCATATGGCTAAGATCTTGTCTGCCAAGACAAATTTTGATTGGCACTGTAAACTTACCTTTTTTTTCCTTTTGTAATTATCTGTTTGAAGGTCTCTGAAGGGAGGTACCTTCAAACTGTATGTATTTCTGTTACTGCAAAACTTCTATGCACTAGTTTGAGTATCAGTTGATTATTACTATGATGGCTGCCAAGTGGTGATTTCTAATTCCATCATTTCTTTTAAAGCAATTAATGATTAGTTGTCTTTCTATGGCGTTTCTCTTTTTGTACTTAGGTAACTGTGGCGTCATAGATTCTTATTTACACATCGGATTGCATACTGTTACTATAATTATTTTGATACTTAAATTATCCCTGATTTGGCCAGTGAGAGTCCCTTTAAGCTGGCTTCTGTGTCCTTTTGTTATGTCACCATCATTCTTGGAGCACTTTCTGGCACAAGATGTTTCAGATTCATTTTATTTTTTTTTTAAAGATTTATTTTTTATTTATACATACAAGCTGGGGTACAAGCCAGAGCTGTGGGGTGGCGAGAGGGTTCACCAGAGACAGAGCGGGTAGCAGAACAGGCAGATCAGAAATACACTGCTGAGGGGAGCAGCGGGCGAGGCAGGAGAGGTCTGCCACACCATGTGGGATTCTCCCTGGCTGGGCGTCGAACTCGCGTCGCCGCTGCCAACAGCTCCACAGCGCAGCGCTCAACCGCTGCGCCACCGGGGAGGCCCTCAGATTCATTTTATACTTGAGTTATACCAGCCTGGTGTCAGTCATCTCTCCAAGGATGCTACTTTACATTTTAAGTAGAGGAAAGAATCATGCTTCTTATGCTGACTTTCCAAATATTTACTAACTGATGAATCTCAGATGTTTCTTCAGAAGTGTTACTTATGCTTTAGTTTATTCACTCACTTTTCCTTTCTGTGCTTGGGACTATATGCTTCTAATATAAATGAACTTAAACTCTAGTTCACATTTCAATGTGAACAATGTTCAAATCTTTGTTATGGACAAGTAAATGCTATAGGTGTTCGGACATGGGATAGAAGCCTGGGAATTAAAGAGAAATTTGGGGAAGGGGTCAAGTTTGAATAAATAGGAAAGAACAGAGAGGGGGGAATAGCAAAGATATGATGCTAGGATTAGACATATCTTATGAGAGAATTTCAAGGAGCCTGATTTCTTGATGGTGATGATAATGTTGGTAATTAATGGCTAATTATTTAATGGTTCCCAGTTTATTGGGAACCTGCATACCAAGCTGGTATAATTTATCCTACAACAGTGAAGAGTCCTTAAATATGGTAGTTAAGTAACCAGAGAATATGTTTTAAGAAGTTTATTCTGATAGTGGTTTTTTTTTTTGCAGAATATATTGAAAAACAGAAAACAAACTGGGAAACTATTAAAATAACAAGTCTAAGACTGCAGGTATATAAATTGAGAGGAATTTGGAAAGTAATTTGGAAGGAAGAATTAACTGTTTTGAATCAGGATCACTGGGAGAATGGGGAACTCAAAAAAATAGAAAATTGATGACTTTTATAAAGGAAAGAAATATAAATTATTTATTTATTTTTTTAATATATATATTTTTATTGTTATTTATGTCTTTTGCATTTTGTATTCCCCTTGGGTAGCCCACCACCAATTCACCCGTGATCCATCTCCATGGTCCCTTGTGTTCTTTTCTATTCCATTTTGTGCGCTTTTCCTTCCCTCCCTCCGCCTCCCCCCTCCTTGATTGTCTCTCTCCTATTTGGTTTCCTTATAGTCCTGTTATAAATGAAACCATTCGATATTTTTCTCTTTCTTTCTGGCTTATTTCACTGAGTATGATCCCCTCTAATTCCATCCATGTCGCTGCAAATTGCATGTGTTTATCTTCTTTCCATGCTGAATAGTATTCCATTGTGTATATGTACCACATCTTCTGGATCCAGTCATCTATTTTTGGACATCTGGGTTGCTTCCATACCTTTGCT